>CAUYRH010022636.1:0-77663 GCA_963574655.1 Perodicticus potto | reverse complement strand
GAATGGATTAATAAATTGTGGTACATGTATACCATGGAATACTATGCAGCCTTAAAGAAAGATGGAGACTTTACCTCTTTTGTGTTTACATGGATGGAGCTGGAACATATTCTTCCTAGCAAAGTATCTCAAGAATGGAAGAAAAAGTATCCAATGTACTCAGCCCTACTGTGAAGCTAATCTATAGCTTTCATATGAAGGCTATAACCCAATTATAGCACAAGAAGACGAGGAAAGGGGTAAGGGACAGAAGGGGAGGGGGAGGGTGGGTGGAGAGAGGCAAATGGTGGGATCACACTTATGGTGCATCTTAGAAGGGACAGGTGAAAACTACTAAATGCAGAATGCAAATGTTTTCACACAATAAACAAGAAAATCCCATGAAGGTTGTGTCGAACAGTTGGATGAAAATATTTCAGATTATATATGAAGCCTGCACACTGTACCCCATGATTGCACTAATGTACACAGCTATGATTTAATAAAAAATAAAAATTAAAAAAAAATGAATGGAAATAAAAATAATCAAGAATAGTCAAGAATAGTCAAGCACCATCTGAAGAAGAAAAACAAACTGGACAAAACTGTATTAATAGCTATCAAGATTTCCATGAAGTAAGTAATAAAATAAGAGTGCTATTGGACACAGCAAGAATAAATAGACATTGGGCAGACAAAATTCAGTATTACAGACCATTATCAAAGGATGAGATGCCCTGTTAGTATTGGGACGACTCGCTACATGGAAAGGAATTGGTTGCCTACTTCAAACCATTCACAAAATTTAATTTTCAAAGATAATATGGGGAACTCTATATCTTTTCAGAATATGACAAATTTTATAGACGCATGAATTCAAAACATAAAGAAAATATTGATAAAGTCTAATAAGTTAGATGAAGAATTCCTATTAATAAAGGATGGTAAAAAGGAAGACTAAAAGGTAAGTCCAAAAACTATGGTATATTTGCAAGATATATGCAAAAAATTAGTAGAACACTAGATGATTCCTGCAATAAATAGGATAAAAGCAAATAACTTCAAAGAAAAAAGAACAAAATTCTTAAAGTAGCTCTGAAAATAAATGACTTTTAAAAATTTAAAAACATGAGCAACCTCATTTGTAAATAGGAAAACACCTATTGAACAGTGAGATATAACTATGCCCCAACATGGGCAAAATACAAGAAATGCATGTTCGATTTTAGGAAGGATGCAGAACAATAGGAAATTTAATCTAGGAGTACTCATACAATTCCAGTAGAGGGGTACATGCATACGACCTATTTCACAAACAATTGAACATTATAGTGAATGAAGTGAAAGATCTGTGCGCTCTGAAAACCAGAAACTTCATCTCCATGTGTGTACCAGGGAAAATGTACAAAAACTTTCATAGTAGTATTGTTTAAAATAGCAGAAAATTAAATAACCTCTTAGTCCATCGACAGTAAAATGGATACATAAAATTTATGGCAAATAATAATAGTAAAACAAATAGTAAATATTACTGAACTGCAGCTACATGCCTTATCATAATTAAATCCTATAAGCCAAAGATCTAAAAAGCAACTCCTAGGCGAATCTGTACAGTATGATTTGATTTATATCAAGTTAAAAACATGTAAAATAAATTATAGGCTGTTTAGCGATAGTTATACACATAATAACTATTTATAAAATACATATAAAATAAATATAATGTGCATACTGGCATATACCTGTGAAAAAGATTGGAATAGAATATACTGCAGAAGGGACTTACAGAGGCTTCAGAGTTCATAGTGGATATGTCAATATTCATTTTTTATTAACTCTCATCCCTTGCAAAAATTTGCATTAAACAAGTATTTCATGGTAAAAAACTGTGTTTGCCTCAAAGCAAATAATTAAAGTGAAGGTCTACATTTTCACACTAGAAATACACCCTTAATGAAATGATATGAATTCAAACCCACCTGCTTCCTAGCTTACACTAGCTAACTCAGCTGTTAGTAAGTTTTCAAAAAACATAAAGCTAATGATGGTTGAAATTAAAGTAAATATGACCTTCAATCTGATTCTTATAACTTTATATTTCTCTACATTAAAATATATATACAAATTATATAAAATATATATGCTTTTATAATCTATATATACATTTTAAAATGGTGAATAGGATATAGAATGTTTAAACTATAACATAGGGTATGTAAACATAAAATCTTTTTAAAAGAGTACATAATTACAAAATATACAAAATAATATAAACATATACTTTCAATTAACTTAACAAAAATATGTGTAAAATCTATGCAATTCTGTTTCGATTAGAACAACCCATAAGATTATTACAATCCCTATCCTGGGAAGAAAAAGTATTATCTAATAGACTATAAATATGTTTTTGTGTTCAGAGAACATGGTTGACTTTCATGTAAAAACCCAAAGAAATCGCCTTTTCTTTATTTGTGTTCATCATTTCTTATCTAAACAATGGTAAACAAGGTTACTTCTTGATAATACAAATTATTTGGAAAAATAAAACGAAGTAGACAGTGCAGTGGTGGTAGCTATTGCTGCATCCCACCAAGGAGGAAGTACAGACTGGAACTTTAGCACTACAGTGCATCACCTGAGCGAGTTGGAGCTGATGGGGGAGCATTGACATGAACAGGTCAGACAGCTCTAATGCTCTTCCAACCTGCAGCAGGGAATTGACATGGACAGGGCCACGTGAACCTCTGGAAAAGGGATAGGGCCTAGAGAAACAGCCCAAAGCAAGTAGGGTATGAATCCTTTTCTCCTATTGCATATAAGTAAGTTAAGAAATGATAACCCCAATCTTTTTTCTATGGAAAATATCCAGAACCACAACTAAAGGGAATAATTTCTGCCCTCCGTTAAAACTTCATATATCAAAATCCTGCTTTCATGTGATATGGAAAGCTAAAATATAGATAAATAAATGCCCCCAACCCCCCCACCCTACCCACGTTTGTGAAGGAGGAGGAGAGGAACTGAGTAGTGAGCAGGAAAACACTGCGGTTTCAAAACATCTAAACAGAAAATGAACATAGGGCTCATACAAAGGATGAAAGAGTCAAGGACTACTTTAGGTAAATGATGGATAAAGAAAAGCCTGACTGAGAAAGGAGACATTTCCCTGAGATGTGAACAAAGAGAAAAATCTATTTATATGTTTGGTACTGGAAGAATGTTGGCGAGAGGTATTCTAGGCAGAGAGAAACACCCAAGGTTGTTTGAAGCTTGGCACATTTGAGAAATTTGAAAAAGCACTAATGTAACTAAAGAATCCTAAGTTTGAAGAGACAGGAAGGGCCAGATATGCAGCTTCTAGAAGGCTATGGGAACAAGTTCAGATTTTATTCCAAATGCAGCGAGAAATCATTGAAAGATTTTAAGCAATTGAGTAGCATCATCCCAACTCCACTTTTGCTACGAATAGGTGATGTATTGATGATGGTGAGTGTGGAGTCAGACACTATTCTGCAGGTTTTTGCAGCAATCCAGGTAAGAAATGATGATGGCCTTGATTGAGGTGAGTCCATCAGCTGGCAGTGAAAGGGAGAAAGTGTATATAATGAAAGATGAGGCCGTAGAAGTGAGAAGCTGTGAAATCATTTATAGGACAGAAAAGCAAGCTTCCTAAAGAAATAAGGTATACAAATCCCAAGAATTTTAATTTAGCTGAAACAAAGCACCTTTGTGTTGTGGGTATCTCCATCAATAACTGGGTGTTGAGCTTGAACTCCATAGCTCAGTGAGTTGAGCGTGGACCACATACAATGAAGCTGGTGGGTTCGAAGCCAGGCTGGACCTGTCAAACAATAATGACAACTACAACAAAAAAAAATAGCTGGGCATTGTGGCAGGTGGCTGTAGTCCCAGCTACTTGGGAGGCTGAGGCAAGAGAATCAATTAAGCCCAAGAGTTGGAGGTTGCTGTGAGCTGTGATGCCACAGCACTCTACCAAGGGCGACACAGTGAGGCTCTGTCTCAAAAAAGAAAAAATAACTGGCTGTTGAGGCTGAAATATCAGGGATCATTTAGGTTTGAAGCATGACAATGAAGAAAGAAACTGTAGAAAGAGAATTGAGAATATTTCTAAGAGAATAATTCAAGAAATATGTCTCAGAATCAAGGTGGGCAAGGAGAGAAAAGAAGCCAGACAGCAATGAGAAACAGAGAGAAAGGGAAGTGCTAAGTGTGGAAGGAACGTTTTATACTCTTCATCCAGAGATTCATGAAGATGAGAAAACATAAGAGTCTCTCCTTGAAAAAATAACAAGAAACAGGAGTTTCAAGTTTTAATTAAGGCAAACGATGTGGAGAGACTTATTTAAGAAAAACGATGAGTATGTGAGCAAAGGAGTCCACGGTCAACCAAGTTAGTGTTCCGGGGATAGGAGATAGATGGGGATTGGGTCTGTGTCAGAGATATACTGAGTAGCGTGGGAATCATTATCACTGTGAAAAGAGGTAGCCAAGAAGAGGATATAAGAATAATTCTCATAATCACCAAGATAAGTGTGGACAAGCAGATCTACCGCTGTGTTCGCAAATGCTTATGCCTGTTTATGAGATGGCATCTCTCTGATGTTTGCTTGTGCTCGTGGGACATTGCCAGCTTTCTGAGAAGACTCCATGTGAGATAATAGCAGTTCTAAGCAGCAGCTCCCTGTGGATAGGCAGAAGGTCCTGGTGTGCTTTCTCACAGCTCTCAAGCAGCTGTGTAGAGAGGTTTGGAACAGCAAGTTTGTGAGGCTTTTCGTCCCTCAGATTCTCACTCCACCCCTCTAACAGAAGGATCTACCTACGAGACAATTTGAACTTGCGATTTACCCACTTAAAGTAACTCAAAAGATTCCTGGGCATCGACTCTTAAATGTGACTTAAATCAGAATCACCTTTTAGAAAATACAAATTGTACTTTTCATCTAACAATGTTTTATCATAATTTATAATACATAATTCATATAATTAACATATGTATTTAATCTACTTCAATGAGATTTCCCTGCAAAAAAAAATCCAAGCTGCTTGAGAAGATTTTCCTTTAATTCTTATGCAGCAGGATCTATGCTATTCAACATATGGGAATTTCAAGCTAGATGGCTTTTTAAAAACCTTCCGTGATCCGGTGCATTGCTATTTCTCCATCTACTGCTAATTCAATGTGGTCGAATATAGTTTGACTATCAAGCCTTGCCAATCTATTCTGGCTTTCCCAAACAGTTGTAGGTTCCTGGACTATAGGGAATAGTTAAAAGTTCAGGATGCCCACCAAGAACCCATGTTGCACTGGCACCCTGTCCTCAGAGTGCACTAAGACTCATTGCGGGTCTTTGCCTCTGCATTCTCCGCATTGCATTTGAATGATCCTGTGCATCCATTTTCCCCTATTAGATTTTAAATTTGTCAAGGATGAGATAGTTGACCTCAACTTTGTATCTTCAGTATTTTACATAGTCCCTAGCATGCATACTGTTTCTTTAATATTTAAATAAACCAACTCGTAAAATCATACAGTTAAATAGAGATAGAATATAATTAAAGTGGAATTAGTATAGATGCTCTTGAAATAGACATAAAGTACTCTCGGCAATGGTAAGGAATGTCCAGCTTAGGTCTGTATATAGTGTTAAAGATAAGACAAAACTTTACAAAAGATGTGAAAGAGAGAAATCAATGTTTGAAAATTCTTAAACTCAATTTTGAAAATGTTCATGTAAGAGTAAAGAAATGTGTCAATCAAAGATGAGTATCTATTTAAGGGAAATGATAAAAATGAAACACTGAATAAGCACAAACTTCTGCTAGTGAAATCTCAGAAACACTCACATCAAGTTCTGTAGCACCGTGTTTAAGGTAGATTTTAACCTTTTTATCCCCTTCTTACTATAATCTCAAAATGAGGATCTACCCTGTTTCCCTCGCCCTCTGCAGAACATCTACTCCTGATAAGATATATTGACAGAAAAATGATAGGACTTGAAAACAGCAAAAAACAAGCTTGACTTCTGATTCCTCCATGTTTTAGGGTTTTTTTTTACCGCATCATTAATTGAGTTTTTCATTTCTTCTGGGACTCAGTTTCTATATGATATAGAAAATGATTCTTGCTTTGCCCCTAGAAAATAGCTTAAATATGGAAAGTGTTCTTATTTTTATTCTCTTCTCATTTGGTGCTAATTTCTTATTATATTTCTGTCATGTTTTCCTGGAAAAGTATTATAGAATGCATGCAATCATATGTTTTTATAATTATCTAAATTAAAATTATTTTTTTAATATTTAGCTATTTAAATAATTTGTATTTATTTATAGACAGAATCTGACTCTGTTGCCATGGGTAGAGTGCTGTGGCATCATTGCTTACAGCAACATCAAACTATTGGGCTCAAGCAGCCCTCTTGCCTCAGCCTCCCAAGTAGCTGGGACTGGAGGTGCCCACCAGAATGTCCAGCTAGTTTTTCTATTTTTAGTAGATACAGGGTCTTGCTCTTTCTCAGACTGACCTTGACCTCTTGAGATCAAGTTATCTACCTGCTTCTGCCCCCCAAAGTTGTAGCATTACAGGTGTGTGCCACCACGCCTGGCTAGCTATTTAAATAATTTCAAATTTAACACACACAATCGCAAGCACAAAATAAATAGAATGCATGTTCTTTAGTTATGAAATTTATAACCAAATGAGTTTATTTTCCTGAAACACACTTAATAATTCTTTGTATATTCAATGTTTTCATTTTACTCACAAGGGGAAAAGGTGCTTTTTTGTCTTTTCATTTTATTTTTAATTTTTTTAATTGATACATAATATGTGCGCATATTTCTCAGGTACATATAATATTTTATTACCTGCATAGAATCTGTAGTGATCAAGTCAAGGCATTTAGGATATTGATCGCCTCAAGTATTTATCATTTTTATGTGGCAGAAACATTCCAAGTCCTCTCTTCTAGCTATTTTGAAATATACAATTGAATACACACAATATACAATGTGTATACTCTCAGCAGTGGTAAGGAATATATATATTGTACTATATATAGTAACTCTACTGTTAACTAGAGTCACCCCACTCTGCTTTCAAACATTAGAATTTATTCCTTGTATCTAACAGTATATTTGTCCCCATTGACCAACCTATCTACATTCCCCTGGCCACACACACACAAACCCTTCCCAGCCTCTGGAGTCTATCAGTCTATTTACTACCTGCATGAGATCAACTATTTTATCTCTCACATATGAGTGAAAACATGCTATATTTCTCTTTCGGGGCCTGACTTATTCCATTTAATCTCTAGTTCTATATATGTTGTTGCAAGCAACTTACTTTCATTCATTCCTTTGGCCAAATAATATTCCATTGTGTATATGTAACACTCTTTACTCATCCATTCCTCTATTAATAAACAACTAGGTTAATTCCAAGTATTTTCTTATTATAAATAATGCTGCAATAAACATGCAATGCAGGTATCCCTTTGAAATACTGAATTATTTTCCAGTGGATAAATGCACAGTAGCAAAATTAATGTATCATATGGTAGTTTTATTTTCAAGTTTTTGAGATATTGCCATATGATTGTTTTTAAAATGATTATAGTAGTTTACATTCTCACCAACAGTATGTAAGATTTCTCTTTTCTCTGCACCCTGGTCAGCATCTGTTATTTTTTGCCTTTTGAATAATAGTCATTCCAACTGGGGTACAATGTTCTCTCCCTGTGGTTTTAATTTGTATTTAACTGTTTGTTAGTGATGTTGAGCATTTGTTCATTGACCTGTTAGCCATTTGTGTGTCTTCATTTGAGAAATGTCTCCTTTGCCAAGGTTTAATGAGATTTTTTTTTAGTGTTAACTTATTTGGGTTCCTTGCATATTCTGAATATTTGTCCCTTGTCAATTGAATCATTTGCAAATAATTTCTTCCATTCAAACAGACTATCTTCTCATCCTCCCTATTGTTTCCTTTGCTGTGCAGAAGCTTTTCAGCTTAATACACTCTCACGTGTCTATTTTTGTTTCTGTTACCTGTGCCTTTGAGGTCTCTGCCCTAAAATCTTTGCCTCAGCCAATGTCCTGAAATATAGTCCTTATTTTTTCTTCTGGTCATTTTATAGTTTGAGGTGTTATGTTTACATCTTTAATGCATCTTTAACTGACTTTTGTGTGGAGAGAGAGAATGATCTAGTTCCATTTTCTGCATATGGATATTTAATTTTCTTAGCACCATTTCTTGAAAAGAATGTGTTTTCCCCAGTGAATGTTCTTCACAGCTTCGTCCGCGGTAAATATATGGATTTATTTCTGGATTCCATCTCTGTTCCATTGGTTGATTTGGCCATTTTTATACCAGTATCATGCTGCTTTGGTTACTATACCTTGGTAAGTCATGTTTATTTGGAAGTCGGGTAGTAGTGATACTGGAATTTCACTCTTCAGTAGGTTCTTGGTTTCGGTGATTCAAAGAATGAATCTGCGGACCACAGATCGGTGTTAAGACAGGATTTATTTACAGAAGAGAATACAGAAAGGCTAGAGCTCCTGGCAGAGAGAAGAAACCCAAGTCAGGAAGGAAAGCTCTCTCTCTCTCTGTTTGTCTCTCTCTGCCCTCCTTGTCTAGGGGTATATATAGTCGCATGGGGCCTTCAGTAGTTACATTTAGCGTGTCTGGGACATGTCTGGGTCCTGTGGGTCGCAAATGAATGGCTACAATCCCTTTCATTCCCAGGTCTAGGAAACTTACATGAGATTGACCCGGCCTAGAAAATGGGGTTCCCTGTTCATCCTAGGTGCTAGTGTCTCCCCAGCCATTGTTGGCCCCCTCTGGCTAATGGAGCCTCCTGCAGGGCCCCCCTGCCTACCCTCCAGCCCACGGGCTCCTCTGCTCACTGCCACCGCATCAACATCGCCAAGGCCGAGGCAGCCGGTCAGCGCCCCATCCCCGCCCCCCAGCCCCACGGGCTAGCTGGGACACCACTTGTCCTGTGTCAGTATGATGACTCCAGCTTTATTCTTCTTGCTCAGTATTGCTATGACTATTATGATTCCATTTTGTTTCCATACAAATTTTAGGATTGTTTTATTCTGTTTCTGTGGAAATGGACATTGGCATTTTTATAGATAAGGCCTTCAATCTAGAAATTGCTTTGGATAGCATGAGAGTTTTAATGACGATAATTCTTTTGATCCATGAGGGGGGATGTCTTTCCATGTGTTTGCATCTTCAATGTCTTACATCATTGTTTTGTAGTTTTCTTTACAGAGGTATTTTACCTCTTCGGTTAAATTTACTTCTAGATACTTTTTGCAGCTACTGATACCTCATCATTGGTGTATAGAAATGTTCTGATTTTTTTGTCTGATTTTGTATTCTACAACATTACTGAATTATTCGTCAAGTTGAGAGATTTTGGAGGAGTCTTTGGGTTTTTCTAGATAAAAGGTCATGTCGTCTGCAAAGAAGAAAAAATTCATTTCCTGTTTTCCAATTGCAATGCCTTTTTATTTATTTTCTCTTTCCTGATAGCTCTGGCTAGAACTTCCAGTACTATTTTAATAGTATTGGTGAAAATTGGCATCTTTATTTTGTTCCAGTTCTTAGAAAGATGGTTTTCCACTTTTTCCCACTAAATATGTTATTACCTGCAGATTTTTCATTATGACCTTCATTATGTTGAGATATGCTCTTCTATAGATGGCATGGCTAAGTGAAGTATCTCAGGAATGGAAAAACAAATACATGTTCTACTTAGGGAGTTAAGGGAATGGTGTATATCAGTGGTTCCCAAACACCAGGGAACATTTTCATGGCAGATAATTCTTCCATGAATAGATGTGGTGGGTAGGGAGAACAGGGATGTTTTGGGGGCTAAATTCAAGTATGTTAAATTTGCTGTATGTTTTATTTCTATTGTTTTTATATTGTAATATATAATGAAATAATTATACAACTTGCCATAATGCAGAATCAGTGAGAGCCCTGAGCTTGTTTTCTTCCAACTTCACTGTCCCATATGGGAGTGATGGGAAATGGTGACAGATGAAGTTTTTCTACCTAGCCTGCTGTTCACCTCTTGCTTTGAGGGCCAGGTTCCTTATAGGTGATGGAATGGTATTAATCTTTGACCCAGGGTTAAAGACTGCAGGTATATAAGATCATAAAGTACTGTCAGAAACATCGAAAACTAAGAAGAGAAGAGGATGAGTTGGGGGTGTAGGATAAAAATCTACCCATTGGTTAAAATTTATACTATTCTAGAGATGAATACACTAAAATTCCTGATTTCAGGATCTTATAATTCATCCATATAACAAAAAACACTTGTATGTGCTAAGTCTCTTGAAATTTAAAGAAAATGAAGAACAGTACATAATTTGATTGAATGTAATAGGCAAGAAAATGTCATCATTGGCATGAATAAAGCCAAAATTAAAATGAAACAAGAATTCTTACTTCAAAAGAAACTTAAGATATTAATTTAATATAAATAATTAATTACATTTTATAAGAGAAGGAGGATAAAGTAGTCATTACTTTTTTATGTTCTTTAAATCATAGATAAGGAATTTATAGAACTAAACTGTAGCAAAGGAATGTTTATATGATAGAATATCTAACACACCCTTCCACTAATAATAGATTGTCTTTAACACCTATGAATGGTCTGCTTCAGAACTGTGTGGCTCTGAAAGACTGACAGTTAAGCTCTGTCAAGCAGGTTAAATCTTAAAGTGCAAGTACCAGCAACCAACCCATAATCAAACTTAGAGAAACAATTTTGGCAGCTCAATAAAGTACTGAAGAACTTGTTTGTGGAAGTTTTTAGTATGATTAGCTCTTACAGTCCGAAGTGTTATTAGGACCACTTGTTGAATTGTGTGGGTTTCATTTCCTATAATTTCAAGCATTATTTATCAGAAAGAAATTAAATTTCCAAATGGTTTCTCTGCACCAAAACAGAAATCATTCTCAAGAACCAAATTTTATTTGTTTCACTCTCAAACACAAGCATAAAGGGTCTTTCTCAATCAACATTTGTGAAACCACCTACCATATTTTTTTTGTATTTGTATTGTTTTTAGTTTTCTATGAAGAAAGGTGTCCAACACATAGTAAGTATTTAATGATTATATTGTCAACAAATGAACAGGCATTCAGACCCATCTTAAATAATAAAATAGTAAAAAAAAAATGGCAAAAGCATATTTACACTATGAAGAGAATAATGTTGCTAAATCAATTGAAGCAGAAAAATTAAAATTTAATTTATTTTCACAACTAAGATTTTTTAAACCAGTTCAATCATACCACTGCACTTCCTTCAGTAATAAAAAATGGAAAAGCTTTGCCTTGTCTCAGCACTGTGCAGAAATAACAACAAGCTCTTGCTACAAAGCACAAACAAAAGGATTTAAAGATGTATTACTAAGACAGTGCCGAGCCAACGGCTGTCTCTGCCCACGAGAGGCACATGACTACGTATAAAATGGATTTTTGAAATAAGGGCCATAGCTTGCCCAAATAATTACTGTATTAAAAACCAATGACATTTTGGTGAAGAGCAGGCAGGTGAAATATTTAGCTGGTGACAGTCTTATCACATTACAGTTCTTTTGCTACTGCATATTTTTCTTCTTTTGTTCCTTTCCTTGATAATGTGGAATAGTAGAATGTTAACACAAGCTTCAAAAGTTCAATTTCCACCTCGTACAATGCATTTGACTAAAAAATGATATATTTAGCAATGCTCTGCTTCATCACCTTAATAATTATATTTTCTTTGAATTTATCCTCGAAAATCCCATCTATTCTCTATATCATACATTCAAGGACTTTATATCTTTTTTACTTTCTTGTCATTACTTTTATAATTTCTAACTGTGATTTTTTTCTTAATAAAATATCTTGAAAGAATCTACCTAAAGAAAGGCAATTTATAAAATATGACTGTATCTTCTAGCAAGATATTATTAGATTATTCTTTTTTTTTTTTTTTGTAGAGACAGAATCTCACTTTATCGCCCTTGTTAGAGTGCCATGGCATCACACAGCTCACAGCAACCTCCAACTCCTGGGCTTAGGCAATTCTCTTGCCTCAGCCTCCGGAGTAGCTGGGACTACAGGCGCCCGCCACAACGTCCGGCTATTTTTATGTTTTGCAGTTTGGCCGAGGCCGGGTTTGAACACGCCACCTTTGGTATATGGGGCCGGTGCCCTAATCAACGAGCCACAGGCACCGCCCAATTATTCATATTTTTGTTATACAACACAAAAATGTAAGGTCAAATTGCTGAAATGGATTACAATCAAGATTGCTGCTAAAATATCACAAAGTCCATCATCATTACCAATGGTGAAGTCAGAAAGGCAATTGAAACTTATAAATGTATTTTTTAATGGTGCATAGGAAAAATGCCCAATGCACTGTATATTGAATTTTCATGACTTGTTCCTGACTTGGGAAAAGTTATAATCATTTCTAATTTTCTTTTCTGTAATATATGACCAAACAAATAGAACTTTCTAAATGTCAATGTATATTTTGTAAACAAAAGGCACAGTCAGAAAGTCTGCTGAATTTCTGAAGATTTTTCCTATACTTTCCTAAAGCTGATAAGGCAGAGGGCTATTGTAGAATTAATTGCAACTCTGTTTTTCAAACTTTTTATCTCATGGTACACTTGAACTGATAGTTATACTGCTGAGGCACAGTTAAACTATATTGATTAAAAAAATGAGTAAAGAAAAAAGAATATACTTACTGAGCTTTGAAATTATTTTGAAAATAATTTAGTTAATGATCTTTAAAAATGTTTGCAGCACACCTGAGATCCTTTCATGGTACACACTGCACATTGGTTGAAAAGTCACTGGAATAGAAGAATACTTTTTTCAAGACTGGGTGCAGCAGCTCACAGCTATAATCCTAGCACTCTGGGAAGCTGAGGTAGGAGGATTTCTTGAGCTTAGGAGTTGGAGACCAGCCTGAACGAGAATGTGACTCCATTTCTACTAAAAACAGGATAATTATCCAGCCATTATGGCGGGTGCCTATGGTCTCAGCTACTTGGGAAACTGAGGTAGGAAGATTGCTTGAATCCAGGAGTTTGAGATTGCTATGAGCTAGGCTGACACCCTGGCACTCTAGCATGGGGCAATAGAGTGAGACTCTATCTCAAAAGCAAAAGGAATATTCTTTTCAGACTTTCTGAATTTATAAAAGCTACACAAGCTTCTCTTCTTTATGGTAAATGTTTATGTATTAATGAAATAAAATGATTGAAATGGTGACTGATGAACAGTCTCTATTTCATAAGCAATTTTCCAACACCATTACATTGTTTAGCTCAAAATACTTCTATGCTATGGTCCCCAACCCCTGGCAGTTCATGTCCTATTAGAAACCAGTCCACACAATAGGAGGTGTCAGACAAGAAGTGAGCTTCGTCTGTACTTACAGCCACTCTCCATTTCTGGCATCACCACCTGAGCTACGCCACCTCCTGTCAGATCAGGGGAAGCTTTAGATGCACACAGGAGTGCAAACCCTACTGTAAACTGTACATAAGAGGGATCTAGGTTGGACACTTCTTGTAAGAATCTCATACCTGATGATCCGAGGTGGGGCTGAGGGAGTAATGCCAGTGGTGAGACCATCCAGTTGCAGGAAAACAAGGTTAGGGCTCCCACTGATGCGGCACTCTAGTGAGTTGTATAATCATTTCTTATACATTACTATGTAATAATAATGGAAACAAAGTAAACAATACAAATAGTGCTCTTGAATCAAGCCAAAATAATCCCCCAACCCACTGGTCTGTGCAAAAATTTTCTTCCTGGAAACCGGTCCCTGGTGTCAAAAAACTTGGGGACCACTATTCTATAGTGTTGGCCTTACTTTTCTGATAGGAAAGTGGAAGGGGGACTTGGCTTCCCTGCTAGGGCAGGTGCCAATAATGGGTATGGCTGGCTGAAGGGCATGAAGAAAGGGCAACCAAACTGCACGCAGGCAGGTCTGCACTGAGGACCATGTCTGAAGCAAAAGGCGTCCAGCAGAGGATGGATTTTGAGGTACAGGCAGTTTCACTTAAAGAAGAAATAAGAAAGACTCACTGAAAAATAGGTGGAAAAGAACCAGAATGCCTCTGTACAGTTACTAATGTAACAATGTTTAGAAGCCATATAGGAACCAGTATAGTCACAGGTTGAAAAAGAAAAAAGTTCTCCAACTTAAAAATACTGAGAAAGAGGGATATTATAGATAACCACAATTGGTGCTTGTACGAGTGCTAGGGTTATGTGGAGCCTGGAAGAACAAATATTGAAAAAGACTGAAGTCATCTCATCGTTGGCTTCTCAAAGCCAGCCAAGTGGCAGCTGGGGCCCTTCACCGCTGTGACAAGTTTTCCCCAGCCCAGCTGGTGAGACCCGTGACTACTGCCACTTAAACAAACTTATACGTTCCTGGTTTTCCCTGCATAGGACAATAAATAATGTTCCTTCTCTCATTACTTTCATTGACCTCAATAATTCTGAAGATATTGGAAAATCCAGTCAAACCTTCAAACAGCTCACCACACTTACCAATAACCATAGTAAATAGATTTCTTCCACTTTCTCTGAAACAGAAGCTACCTAGGCCAGTATCCATGTTAGCAAAGTCTTTAATCTCAGGATTAACACACGCTGCTTTTCATTATCTGACAAGTGACTCTCAGGTGATTAACATGCTTCAGATCAGTTGTAAAGACTTACACTATTGGGCCACGATCACTGAAACTGGACTCCTGGTTCTCGAAGAGCAAATGGCCTCAAAGGCTTCGGCTTTCAGGTACTCAAGTCACTGCCTCCACTGTGCACTGTATTCTAAGCCATATCGAAATACTCTTATAACAGGGCTCATTTTTGGTATGTTATCAGTTCTGTCACAGACAAACAGCTGTCCACGCTACCTGTCTCTGTGTGTGAACTGCTTCGTGAGTGTTAGGTAGCCCAAGAATCTTCTCTGTTGTTTCTATTCTTCTTCTTTTTTTTTTTTTTTTTTGAGACAGAGTCTGATTCTGTTGCCTAGGCTAGAGTGAAATGACATCATAGCTCACAGCTCAAACTCTTGGGCTCCAGCGATCCTCTTGCCTCAGCCTCTGGAGCAGCTGGGTCTACAGGCATGAGCCACCATATTTGGATGATTTTTTTCAATTTTCAGTAGAGATGGGTTCTCACCCTTCCTCAGGCTGGTCTCCACCTCCTGAGGTCAAGGGATCCACCTGCCTCACCCTCCCAGAGTGCTGTGAGCCACTGTGCCCTGCCTGTTTTCATTCATTTTGTATCTTCTCTACAAATCACCTCTTCACAGTGGCTCTCCAAATCAGTTGTCTCCAATTTCAGTGGCTGAAATCAATCTCTAATGCAAATTCTATCTGTACAAGGACTTTAACAATTTTAGGTAAATGCCTTAGGTTTCGGATATAAATCTTTGTTCAAATGATATAGTTAAATCGCAACTCAGGACATTTATTAATTAAATACATTTTTTAAGAAATCATAGTTCTCTTGTTATTTTTGATGGGCTCTGGTTATGTTTTTCATTTTTCATCCAATATTATTTCATGTTTTAAATGCTGACCAAAACCCACTAAATCAATTTCACGATCCACTAATTTTTTTTTCTTTGACTTGGGGGATAAAGAAACAGCATTTAAAAATGAAGGATCATAGGAGAAAATAATACTTTTATGCTTATATGTATATATAACACAGTCAAGTCTAGACTGATGGTTTGGGTTCTGAGGAATTTCATGTTTTGTTTGTACACATGGAGAGAGGATTTTAGTGCCTGGCAGTAGATGTTGGAAGAATGTATTTTGTTTTCTGAATAGTACCCAAAATTCTGTAGAGAGAGGAATATTTCCAAAAACAGAGATAAAAAATTATTTTTCAGCACCAAAATATACAACACATGCACGAACAACATTAGACAGAATACTTGAAATTAGAATTGCCTTAGAAAATCCAGGATCACTGTTTACCAAAAAGATGCAAAAATATTTTCACATTTAACATGAATTCCATATCTCTATTTTAAAACACTGTGCTCATTCCTAGTACATTAACATTCTGGACACTGGAAATGTGCTAATACAAAGTCATGTAAATGTACAGGTCAAGGAGTTCATTTGGTATTTCTCTGGGCATTAGCACAAAGATACTTGCTCCTTTCAATACACTCTGTAATTCATTTAAGTATTACATTTGCAGCTCTCAGTTAGGTTTTTCAAATCTTAGTAATTTGATGAATTTTCTTACCATCATGTCTTACTTTTAATAATTTAGTCTCTGACTCTACTCCTTGATTTTATGGGATGTTATCATGACCTACTCACTGATTTTTAATATGCTTTTTATATTTATGTATATATAACTCTTTTGAATATTTATTCTTTAAACTATAGATATCACATGAATTGGAAGTGTTTCTAAGTCTCTGCTGCGAAAACTAAGTATTCATGAAATTAGAGATGAAAGCTGTGAATTATAATTCTAGTTTATTAATAAAATAGCCTAGAAGTTTCTTCACATCCTTATTTTTAAAAAGATGTTCAAAAGCTTCATGTTCTTGGTGATCATTTATTTTTATTTCAAAATAACATGTAGATGTAAAGTTATATTATTAAATTTCAATTTCCCTAATGGAAAGAACTCAGGGAGAAAATCCCTGATTTAAAAACTTTTACAATCCTTTACTTTGCACAGATTTCTTTTCCTAAAAAAGGAAAATCAGCTTAAAAGAACCTAAGATATTGCTTTTGTAAAAACTGATAGAAGATATAATAGAAATAAAATAATTATTGAACATTTGAATATGTTTAGCAAAAGCTTGAAACAAGTTTTTCTCAAAGGTTAAAATGAATCTAAACATAAATTACTTCCCTTTCTTCGACTTCAAAGGAAGAAAACTAGGTTGAGATAGGTTATATATTGAAATGGAGACTTCTTCAGAGTACTAGAAAATTAATGACAACAAGGTTTTATAAAGTGATATTTATGAGCATATAAACAACTTTGATTCACGTGATTGCTAAAGACATTTCATGGTCAAGTAATATGATAAAAATAAACTATTTTATATTTAGTAAATTCTGCTCTTTAGTATATTTATTCATCTTAGTCTAGGATACAAAATTAACCAAATAATATACAAGAACTTCAGATTTCAGCCAGGAGGTAGTAGCCTCATTTCCTCCTCCTATAACTATATAAAATAACACAGCAAACAAATGTACAAAGACTCTGAAAGGTAGAAAGAAGAAAGAAAATTACCTAGACACCTCAGAACACCTGGTGGAAACACCACCATAGCAAGTTTCCTAGGTTTTCTGATGGGTTCCCATAATTCTGCAATGTGGTGCTACTGATGCCTCCAACCCAGAACCACCAATAGGCATGTCAAAAATAAGCTCCAAGAAAAGCCTGTTCTCTGTGGACAAAGGTGCAAGAAAAGGGTAACCTAATACCCCAAAGAAGCCCTCTGAATTCACACCCCCAGAGTTTCAGCAGGTCCAAAGGGGAACTGTTTATCTACCCACCGCCTACCCTATGGAAGCAGGGAATATGGTTCCATTCCCCAAACAAGAAGGGTTGGTCAAACATATGTCTAATTGTTTTCTTCCATTGTTGAGTTAAGCAAACTTGTGGTGATTGATTAGTTACCATGCATCATTTGCAGAAGTCTACAGTTTATAACTTCTAGTAATTTAATTGGGTTAAAAGTAATTAAGGAATAGAAATACCCCTCTCCTTGCCCTACCACAATCATCCAAGAAATATTTTTGTATTGAGTATGAACTATGTAAAATCAATGTGCCATTTGCTGAAGATACAGAAATAAATGACCTGAAAATCAGCTAAGAAGGAAGGAAATAATCAAGAAAATAAACAAGACACATAAGATGTGAAATGCTGATGAGTATCACAGAGAAACAAACGTCTGGCATAGAATGGAAATATAAAATCCTGGAAAAAGTTAAAATTTTTAGGTAGTATATCATTTGAGTAAAGACTTATGGAAAAGGAAAGATCAGTTTGGAAAATAAGCAAAGGAAAGTCCTGAGAGAAACATGCCACTGTATTCAAGGAATGGAGTTCTGAAGGAGTAGTAAGATGAAAGAATGGAAAGCTATCATTGGGTGCATATAATATGGTTCATTGTAAGAACTTTGACTTGTTAGAACGTCAACTTTAGTTTTGATTGGCAATGGAAATAGTAAAGTATTTTTAGCAAAAGTGACATGATCACCTCCCCTATATAAGGTCACTCTGACTGCTCTGTTAATAGACTATAGCAGGACAGAGGCAGAGGGAGCTATTCCAATAATCAGGTGTGATAGGTATGATATGATAATTGATTGGGCTAGAGTGTTGGTCTTGTATTTGTTGGGAAGTGATTGAAGATAGAAACAATTCAGTGTGCTGATAGAGTAGGTACAGAATTTGAGAGAAAGTGAGGAATCTAGGCTGACTCTAGATACATTTACCTGGATAATTAAAATATGGAGTATCTATTTATCAAAATGAGGAAGACTATGACAGATCCAGATTTTGTGGGGGTTCGCCTCCCCCGCCATGAGTTAGTTGTTAATGCTGATGTTTTTGGTACTTGGATGGTGGTGGGGGTTCAGGAACAATAAAGAGGAACCAAGGAACAAAAGAAATAACCAGAGAGGCAAAAGGTAAAACAGGCAAAATGAGCAGAATGACTTGGAAGTCAAATGAAGAAAGTATTTTAGAAAAGTGGCAGTGATTGAATGTTTTATGCTGCTGATATGTCAAATAAAATGGGACCAAGAATTGACTACTAGATTTACCAATGCGAAGGTCATTGGTGCCCTTGACATAAAGTAGTGGACATGCAAGATTGATTGATATATAAATTCAAGACAGTATTGGTGGAGAAGAATTAGAAACAGTAAGAATAGAAATTTAACATAAGGAGAAAAGGAGTGTAGACAACATAAAGAATAAAAGTGCCACCAGCTAAAGTTTAATGAGCCTTTCACGTATGCCAGTGAGAGTGCTTTACCTATTTTATTTCATAAAATCCTTTTAACAAACGTAAGAGATATGTATTATTACTATCCACATTTTGTGGATGAGAAAACTGATGTACATCAAAATTAGCAAACTTGTCCAAGATCACAGAGAACTGATCCTTAGGCTCTGTGCTGTGCTAACAAGTTATAAAACTGTATCATTTAAACATTTTTACCTATTTGTGGGAATTAAAGCATAAAGATCCATCAACAACAAACCTCTAGCCAGGCGTTGTGGCGGGCGCCTGTAGTCCCAGCTACTCGGGAGGCTAAGGCAAGAGAATCGCCTAAGCCCAGGAGTTGGAGGTTGCTGTGAGCTGTGTGACACCATGGCACTCCACCAAGGGCAATAAAGTGAAACTCTGTCTCTACAAAACAAAAAAAAAAACAAAAAAAACCTCATACGTGTATAGCAGGATGTCTGGTGTTGCATGATCATAGGAATAATTAGTTCAGCAACTGAATAATATCAGAAGCCCTATTTTTGTTCTTTGCAAAAGGCAATAACAGCTTTAAAAATCATATCTTCAGATGGCAACACTCAAATGATGAAAGGAAGAGCAAGAAGATTCTCATAGTATTTTAATAAAGGAAGGAAAGTTTCATAGAATCCTCACCTTTTGTGCCTTATTGGCTAAGATGGAATATTTTACCAGAGCACTTGCTGGGAAAATGAGTACCGAAGTTGGACCACCAGTGAGAAGAGAGTGGAGAATATCTGCTTGAGTTAACAAGCACAGACCTTTTAGAACATTCAGGACATGGGGGTGGGGATGGAGAGAGAGAAGGAGAAAGAGAGGGAATACATCATGCAACTGTACCTATTGATTGAATTAACAGACAGAACTTTGAAAGGGTATTACAAAGGAGAGGTAAAGTCTCTTAACCAGACTTAATATAAAACTGGAGCATTTGTGGTCACCAAGTAAGTAGCCTAACATCTCCCAGTGCTAATCCACATGGGAAAGGAATTGGATGCCTACTCACTCACACAGCTCCTTTATCCATTCATTTCTTCTCCCAAAGTTTATCCCAGACAAATGTGTATCAAGTTTGGCTCACCATCAATGCCCTCACAACATTTGAAGTTCCATATGGATCCTGAAAGGGAAATTGTGTTATAAGACAATTATAGGAAAAAGATGTGTGTGCTGTAGGATTATCACACGATTTATGTGCTTACTCTTTAACATTTCTTGAGTTTTAACCTAAATTTCACTTTTTCAGATAGTCCTCTCCTTATCTCCTTAGCACTCTCGACTTAGGATGGCTTTCTCCCCTATTCTATTACATACGCCATGCTTTATTATCCTAGAATCCATTTGAGTATGTTGTCTCTACATCACCAAACATGTTGGATTTTAATTTCTTATGTGTACATTGAATTAGACCAGATTTCCCAGGTCTATTCAACAGTAAATACTATGCAAATAATCTAAGTGGGAAAGCAAAACAAATGAAACAAATATAAAAACTTGTAAGCAAATGTATTCAGTGTTATTTAACTTGAGCCAAGAGATGTTTTTGATTTGTTCCCCTGTTGTCTATCTAAATTCTCTATCAGTAAAATTTAAAAAAGGATGGGAGATAATTATCCTTGATATTTTGTAAGAGGCAGAAGTTGATGAAAAAGTTATTTTGACAGTCATTGAATTAAGAATAAATAAAATTTAGTGTTTATGGATTGCAAAGCTCAATATTATTAAAATGCCCATATGACCCCAAATGATATATAGATTAAATTCAATCTGTACCAAAATTCTAATGACATTTCTTGCAGAAATAGAAAAAAAATTCTAAAATGTATATGAATCTCAGAAGACTGTGAGTAGCTAAAACAATGTTGAGAAAGAAATACAAATCAGGAAAATTCTTGGTTTCAGAACATATTACACATCTCTAATAACCAAAACAGCATAGCAGTGGCATAAAGACAGCCAAATAGACAGCCAAACTCTCTTTTAGGTGTTTAAGTGATACTTGATAGTAGTTTAAAGACTACACGATGGGTAAAAAAATAGTCTCTTCAACAATTAATGTTAGTAAAACTGATTATCTGTATACAAAAGAAAAAACTGGACCCTTATCATAGACCATATACCAAAAAAAAAAAAAAAAACAGAAATTGATTAAAAACACAAACATAAAATCTGAAAATATAAAACTCCTAGGAGAAAACATATAGGGGAAATTTTATGATGTTTAATTGGCAATGATTTCTTGAAGATAATACCCCTAAAACACAGCCAACAAAAGCAGAGTAGGGAAATGATAATACCTCAAACCTAAAACCTCTGCATAGAAAAGGAAGCAATCTACAGTCTGTGAAGCCCACTTAGAAAGTGGGAGAAAATACTTATAAACCATATATGTGATAAGGGGTTAATATTCAACCTAGTTAAAGAACTTCTATAATTTAACAACAACAAGAAAACAAAACCAAATAACAAATTAAATAGTGAACAGAGGACTTGAGTAGACACTTCTCCAAGGAAGAGATACAAATGACCAACAAACATTTGACAAAGTATTGGGAAAAAAATCAAAACTATAACACAATACATGTCATGTGAAACACACTAGTATGACTCCCATTAGTAAATTGTTTTATTACATGCTTTTACTATGATCTGAAATTGCTCGACTGTAACAAAAAAATTCGTATTGTACACTTACAACATGTTGAAGCCAATGAAGGAGACTTAATACAGACTGATTATGATTCGATTTTAGCCAGAAGGAAATCAAGGTGAGAGGATTAAGCCTTTTGCCAATGGCGTGTGTCTCATAAGTGGCTACATTATTCAAACTAAGGACATCTGACTCCTAATGCAATAAACATTTTATAGTGTTAACTTTGGGTATTGTGAATTTTAGTGCTTTTGTCAGTCTCCTCCAGTTTGTAACTATGCATTAGTTCATTTTATTTATGAACACAGTTTGTATATACCTGTGGGATGAAGGTAGACACTTCATATCAGTAGTGCGCCCTGCAATTCTTCCTCTAACAATATTTGTTTCATTTGATCATTTTTACAACTGTTTCCCATGGGGTATAGGTTATACGAGGAAAGATAGACTTTTATCTCATTTTAATGATGAAGAAATCAATTATAGGATAATTTGAGATGTTAAGTTTAACAAAGCAAAATTTTTGTTAATAGCAGAATCAAGAATAAAACCTACATATTCTCAGACTTTGGTATTTTTCACAAAATGCATGTTACCAGCTACCATTTAACAATTTTTCACATTATTAAAAAGAGACTAAAAGTTTCTTCAATGCTTTACATAAAATTAAAAAATGAAGCACAAACTTTCAAAGACATTTCTAACAATGATCAGCTTAGGACTTTATTTTTCTGCCTATAGGTTCACATTATTTCTCATTTATATATATTTTTATCAGTTATATTAATAGCACTTGTATGAAAAAATTTAAAAGTCTTGCTTAAATTAATTTTTTAAAAATGTTATCTGTTAAAAAATATCTGTTGCCATATATACATCTATGGAAATAGAAATGACCCCTCAAAGCCTGATGAACTAAAATTCTTTCATTAACTCAGTTCATGATATACCAACTTTTCCGTAGGATATCTTAGATTTAAGTTTAATTGTTATATTTATAATTATCTGGTATTTTAAATTAGTATTCTTTCTGTATTAATGCAAATGTCACCCTGTTCTGCATCCCTCTGTTCACGTCCTGCTGCCTTAGTTCTGCTTCGTGATTTATTGTTCTCAGTTCTTTTTCTCGTGGCCTTCCAACATACTAGATGTGCGTCCTCAGCTGTTTATATTAGTTCTCTGACAATATTGTGTGTACTGCAAGCCAACTAAGAGGGGCTTTAGCTTCTTAGCCTCTTCTAATTATTCTGATTTGCACGGGTTTAAAGCCAATGGAACAGAGGCAGACAGAAGATCAGCTGCAGCTTGTACTACTTTTTTAAAGATTGATCTTTTCTTCCTATGTCTTACAAGAACAGTATTCATTTTATTTTTTTAATGTATAAAGAACTCGATATTTCATTACTTTTTCACTATATATAATCTTTTCCTCTACAGCTTCTATTCTAATAGTCCTTTTAAAGTGACATTTGAAAATATGTCTGTACTGCTATTTACAGTGTACTTTTTACTGGAAACTTAAGCATAGCTTTTCCCTCTATCTTGGTTCTGTTCTTTAAATAAGCATTTATGGGATCATGATATGTCATGAAGAAGATAATACATAGATCATGGACACCAAAGAAGGAAGGATCCAAAGCCAGCCAGAAATCTACTAAAGTCAAATACATCTTAGTAGATAAAATTAAAATAGATAAATTTGAGAAGAGATTGATTGGGAAGAGAAAATGAATGAAGAGCTGGAAAATATGTATTTGGGAGAATAAATTTTTAGTTATTATTTATCCATACTTTAGAAAATAGAAATTCTGGGATATAGCTGTATATCATTTTTTTCTAATTGATTCCTTATTAATTGTTTACTATTGTCCTCTAATTCTTTGTTCTTTGTCCATAGATTGCAAAAGCTCAGAGAGCCTCATATGTGGACAACACCCACCTCATAGTAATATTCAATGACTAATGTGAAAACAAATGAAGTAATAAATGATGGTATGAAATTTTTAAGTTCTCAAAAATATTATGATGTTTTTAGTTTCAAAATATACTAGATATAGTACCTAAGTCTTTGAAGTCTCATTTATTTATTTATTTATTTATTTATTTATTTATTTATTTATTTATTTATTTTTTGCAGTTTTTGGCCGGGGCTGGGCTTGAACCCGCCACCTCCGGCATATGGGGCCGGCACCCTACCTCTTTGAACCACAAGTGCCGCCCTGAAGTCTCTTCTTTTTAGAGACAAAAAAAATGAGAACTTCTCTCATGCAGCCAAGAACTTCTAGCACAAGTACTAATAATAATTTATCTTACATTGAGCTAAATTTTTGCCTTCCTTATAATAGTATTTTATTAACATATTATCTTCCAAAGATAGTCTCTAAATTTATTGCAGATTAAATTCCTGGAAAAGGAATTGTAATTTGAAATAATGGTACTCACATCTTATTTTCCCCCTGGAACAAAATTATAATAGGAGGTTACATGTCTAACCCTGAGAGGGCCTAATGCCCATTTTTATAGAAATAGCCACAAATATCACATTTAATCAACTGCAAATGATATACCTACATAATTTGAGGTTTTCAAAGGATATATACTTTGGAAAGGGAGACCAGCACAGTGCCCATCACATAAAACTGCATTTATATAATAAAGTATAACAGAATACATTACAAAAATATAAAATAATGGATTATATGGTGGAGCATGTGAAAATTATTTCAGAGGCACATAACCCAGCCTTTAAACTCTGGAGCCAGTGCCATGGTACCTTGTTCCTCTAATATGTTCCTCTAATACCAGGTAACTGGCAAAAAATTCCTGTTCCCAAAGTACGTTGGTTCCTAGAAACAACACCTGAGTCCACGGAAACATCAGCTAATTCCTTTGAAAACTTGTCAGCAAATGTGACTTCACATCCAGAATCCTCTGATCACCACACAGCATGTAAATGTTTCCAAATATGTATTCTATCCCATATTCTTGCCCAATAATAGTTTCCTCTCTCTTAACCTCATCTTATAATGTTCTTCTCCCTTCCCAACCTTTGCACTCAAACATCTGGTTTCACTGAAAATTTTATTTAATACCTTATCTTAAACAAAGATACTCTTTCCTTAAAGACGACAGTAGCCTTGAAGCACTCACATGTAAAACCTATCTGTGGCAAAGTTACACATTCATTGAAAGCTGGTTCTTTTTCTGTTGACCACACCAAGTACACAGCCTTGGGGTTTTTGCAGTTAGGTATGACCATGAGGCTGCGTTTTGGCCAATGCCATGTACCGAAAAGTATTGAGTGGTGCTCTTAGTTATGGATTATAAAAACTTCTTATGTGTAATCTTCCAAGAGATCTTTCTCTTTCCTGCTGCTTCATTGGAGACCACCCCAGAGAAACCTTGGGAATCCCTTGATGAGATGTTAGTAGAGACAGAGCTGGAAGAAACCTGCATCTCTAAATCACTTCTTGGGGGAGGTCAGGAGAGCTGACAACTGGGATTTTTACATAAGTGCAAAATAAACTTTTTTTTAAAATTTTAAGCCACAAGATTATAGATTCTTTTCTGTTACAAAAGCTAGCAATACCAAATGAACATACTGCCCTTTCACCACATCATCGTGCCCTAGGACAAAGAGGCATTTTTTGCATACTCTTTATTATTACTGAAAACCTTTTAGACTTTTACCTTTTTCTCTCCAGTGAGTTTCACCTCCCCTCCTATTCGGTTTCCATTCTCATGATTCCCAAGTGGCATTATTATTACTAGAACACCTTGATCTTGAAGATATCAAATACAAGCATCCCCCTTTCATATAACGGCTTCCTCTTATTAGTAACTGGTTCGTTCAGTGGTTGTTAATTAGCCCACTTTTCATCTTCCTGACATCGTCATCTCCATGACTGCTCTACTTCCTCCCTCTGCTCACTTAACGGCCCTCTCTGTCCAGCTCAGAATACGTGGTCCAGCTCGTCCATCACCCTTTTCTCAGTATTGGCAACTCCATTTGCCAAATGAACCTCCTCAAGAGAATAGTGGCATGAACTTGCATGGATTGGTACCTTTATCAATTCAAGGTCTCTGATATCAATGAAGTTCTCATTGTACCTGGAAATAAGTCTACATTTTCCTAATCAACTCTTTCTCCTACTTCCACAGCAATTATTTAAAACTGTCTACACTTCTCCAAATCTGTGATGCTGCCACTGTGCTCCTCTCCGAGCCAATGGCCTATTTCTTGATACACAGAAAAAAATACAAATTAGAAGAGACTCTCTAATAACTTCCTTAACTGAAACCTAAACTTTTCTTTTCTTTTTTTTTTTTTTTTTTGTTGCAGTTTTGGGCCGAGGCTGGGTTTGAACCTGCCACCTCTGGTATATGGGGCCAGTGCCCTGAAACCTAAACTTTAATCACATCTTGTTATGAAGGAAAGTATTTCTCCATTATTTTTTAGCTTTTACCAGGGATAGGGTTGCTAGATAAAATACGGAATTTAAATGCAAATTCAAGATAATGGAAAAAATATATAAATACATGTATACATATTTGTTATAAGTCCCTGGAAATATTTGGAACCCACACATTTTTAAAAAAATAAAAACTATTTGTTTTTTATCTTAAATTTAAATGTATCTGGGCATGTTGGGGATTTTTTTGCTTTTTATAAATATGGCAACTCAATTAACTCCACTTTTATCCTTTCTCCAGTTTCTCACTAAACACCCGATTCTCTTTTCTGTCTTCATTTATCTCCTAAACTAAATCACTATGCCTTGGCTCCTTACCTCCCTTCAGTGGCTGCCTGTCTCTGTCTTGCCCTTGTCAGCCTCCTAGAAGCTATATATGCATGCTGTTCTCTCTCACTTTACATTCAATAATGTGGTCTCTGCCTTCACTAACCTTCAGAATGTTCTCTCATTAAAGTCAGCATTAATTCTGCCAAATCATATAGACACTTATTCTTGACCTTACTTGACCTTGAAATTGAATTTGATACTAGTGAGCTACTTCTTCTTTCATGAACGACTTTCTTCCCTGCACATTTATGACGCTGGCAGCTCCTCTTCTTGTTCTTCTTTACTGGTCCTTCATAGGAGGTTCATTTCCAGGTTCCTCTCTTCTCCTCACAAGCTAAGTGGCCAGTGTCACTCATGTCATTACCTCCTGCACTCTCCTAGGAAAGCATTTATACATGAGGCTTCAGTCCTTGTCTCAAGTATAGCCCAGGTCTTTCTCCTGACATTTAGATGTGTATTTTCCATTGTCCTCCAGACACCGCGACTTGGATATACTTTAAGATCATCAAATTCAACATGACTGCAACTAAGTTTATCATCTCTGCTACCAAAATTTATTTACTTCTTATATTGTTACAAGACAGCAAGAAACTGAGTCTCTGAAAACTCCAAACCTTTCAAATCTCCAAACTAACTCATCACCATATGATAGGAAGTTTATTTCCTACACATATTTCAGATGAAGTCCCTCACCTTTACCCTACTGTCTCCATTCTAAGACTTACAACTTGGTTTCGGGCCCAGATTTCACACTACAATCCACACACAGTCACCCCAAGGGAGGATTGGGATTGGCTGCACATCTCTGCTCCGTTCCTTTCACCAGCTCCTTAATGAGTAACAGAAAAGGAAGATTTTAAATTTTGATAGGGACCATTTTGCTAACACACCATGGTTGGTCTGAGAGCCCTCTCTCTTCATTATCCTTGCTACCAGTCACATTTCACCAGGATTCAGAGAAAACCTCCCCTTTGGCCCAGAGGCCCAGAACATCAGACTGTAGATTTTCTCTCACTCTCTTTCACCAGGACACCGAAGATTCTTAGCATACATTCTTCAAATGACAGTCCCACCCTCAGTTTATAGATAACTGTTATCACTTGAAAGTCTTTTTCTTATCAGTTTTGAATTATACAGTCCTTTTTCAGTGGTCTGCCAACTTACAATAACATAATGGCCTTCACAAGCTTAAAGTGCCTTACACCACATCTGAGGTCTATTAGTGTTATTTGTCAGACCTAAAGCATCTACCAACCAATGAGTTTCTTAATGTTTTTCTTCAGTTTAGTCCCACGTGGAGCCTCACTTCACTCTTGTGTCCCTTTGTCGTACATGAAAACAGACGTGGTTTCATCTAGAGTTTTCACCAAAACATGAAAATATGGGCAGATAAGTAGTTGACACCATTTTTAGATACTCTGTGTACGTGGTTTGAAAAACTTCTTAAGGAAATTTGTTCTTGATGAAATGTGTCCAACCCATTTACAAAAGTTTTGATAAATATCCTTTGTCCCTTGAAGAGGATAACAGAATATTGGATGCCTTTCTTATTCTAGGTAACTGAAAATACCCACTACAAACATGTTGCTAAACTACTCCATTGCTATGAATGAATTTATGCAACCACTATAAAAACAAAGAGCTTTCACCACATTAACCAAATTCAAAATATAAGCTTTTTTATTCTAGTTGCATGGTCTATAAAATCCTTGGCTCAAATCTTTGAAGAACTATGGTTGCTTAACTCACACCATATAATGATTTTTCCTACATTTTAGGAAAAGAATGATGACATCAAATTATAAAATTTAGTTCTGGTTCTTAAGTAAGCTCCCAGAAAATCTTGCATATCTTTCTCAGAAAGATTAATATCTTATTGTTGAATCTAGTAGAAAATATGCATCTTACAAAGTTCATATGAGAATTTTTCCCCCAAATGTGTGATTTAATTTACCGTTTCTATTAAAATACTAAGAGATCTGTCTTGGAAACTGCCTAAAATGATGTAATGGGGTAATGACTGGCTGCTTTCACTATCAATGCTTGGCTATAAGAGAAAGATTAACAATGTCCAGATAACAGATAATCCACTGGTTGCTAACTTTCTGTTGTCCTACATATCTGATTTGTGGCTTATTTAAAGTAACTGAGAATTAAACCAACCATAGAGAAAGGAGTTGTTATTTTAGAGTCAAATGCTTAACAGAGAGATGTGCCTGGAATAATGAGTTAAATGATCCAAACCACAAGAAATGTGTACAGGTATGGATTGTACAGTTCCAAAATGAAATTTCTAGGCATTGTATCTAGATACAGAGTATCTAGAAATGGTGTCAACTGACTTATCTCATTGTCTCTACGTGTGCTTTTTGTGAGATAGTGCTGCCTACATTGGTGGATAGAAATACTTTTCTCATTTGGGGCAACTGAAAGATACATCCAAGAACTCTAGAATATGTTCCCTCCTGTCCTTCCATCTTCATACCTTTTACCTTTTATTATGGGAGTGATATTTGGCTTCACTCAGCCAATTGAAAGAACACTGTAATATTGATAACTGGTTTCTCAGGCTCACCTCCACTGTACATGAGGAGTTCTGTTCTGTGCTTTGTAAGATATTCAACAGCATCTTAGGCCTCTACCTATCAGATGACAGACAGTAGCATCCAAATCCAAGTTGTGATGATGAAAAATGTCTTCCAGTGTTGCCCAGTGTACTTGCGGTAGAGGTAGAGGGCAGTAAAATTGCCCCTACCACAGGTCAAGAACCAGTGTTTTTATGTAATGTGCCATTAAGTTGTGATCAAATCTGCTATTCCAAGGCACACCTGCTCTTCCACACCTTAGAAAGTTCAGGTCCTTACCAGAAGGGCCTACTTCTCTCCATCCCCTACTTTCGGAAAATCCATGTGACTCTGTAGGCTCTTCACCAATCTGCCACCAGCAGAAAGAACGTTAGTTAAGGGTATTGGTTGCATAAGCCAGAGCTGCTGTGAATTGTTTAGGGTAACTAAAGCCTGTCATCCTCTTAGACTTCATAGTGCTTCAATAGAAAGTTGTCCAGTGACTGAGATCAGGGACAGTAATAGGCATATCCCCTTTGTCTTCACTGAGAAGCAATAAATACTGATTATAGTCACCAAGATTTTCCACCCAGTGTTATGTCCAACCTGACATTGACAAGGAAACATAAGTCAGGCAGTCATCTCAGTTCACACTTGAAATGGAATTCTCTCCACAGAGGGTTCTTAAAAATGTCTAGGATAGCCCCAAGTTAGCACTAGGTTAATAAGCAGGGTATCAGAGTTCACTGTCATATTGTCTATGACTTTTATAAATTCTGAGATTCTTTTCCTCCACCCTTTCCTTGATCTCATTAGTTTCCTCCTAGTCTTTCCAAAGTGGTATCAATATTTCTAAGAGTTAGCAAACTAAATACAAAATCATTTTCTAGTTATTTCAGAAAAATTCAGAATTCATTACTCCAGAGGCCTCCAGAGGCCTTCATTACTCCAGAATTTGGAGTAATGCAGAGTTTGAGTAGGCTTTTTGCTGAGCCAACCTTCTGAATAGCTAGACTTACATCCTGAACAACAGGTAGCAATGAGTCTCAGAATTGCTTTCTCACTGTGGTCTAAGAGTTTAAGAAGTTCTTTCTCAAGGTCTTATAAATTCCTTCCAAAAATGTTATCAACCTCATCACAGAGCCCAGTGGTCTCGATTCCTAACTACTTTTACAATGACTTTCCTGAATGGTGGCAAATTTTCTGGAGATGCTGAAAGAAGTACTTTCAAATTGAAAAGTTTTAACTCATAACAAATGTACTCCGTCTTACTTCTTAGAGAGAGATATCTCATAGTATCACCTCTCTAAATCAAACCCTGAAAACTGCTGTCTCCTTGCCAGGCTAACAAGGACTTCTGGTTCTGGCTGTGCATTTAGTGATGTAAACTCCACATTTATCTTAATCGTTCCAAATTTCTTAGATTCCACCCTGACTAGAAATAAACTTCAGAATCCACACAGTGGTATTAATTCACGTTTCTTTTATCTGGTCTTTAAATCATTGCCTTCTGACAGAGTTGTTCCCCGGAGACATTCCCTAAAATGCCTAGGGTTCTGCAGCTATATTTATTCTAATTTTTTATACTTATATCCCACTGATGGAGAAGGAGTTTTATCTTTTCATCCATTTCTGCAATGCTGGAAAATCAGGTAACTCAAAGCTGTGCATTTTAATTCTAAAGCACCTATTCCTCGTCAATAGCCTGACAAGTGGGCTTAATTGGAAGCTACCTTGCTGTGTCAGCTGACTTCTATTTGATGACATGTATTAACCCAGAGGCCAGATGTAGGGAACTTAGCTAAGAACCATTTTATTTCTATCAAAGATGGAATAGAACTTGATGAGTTCACTTATTCAGTCAAGCTTCGTGAGGCCTGACAAGTCTCATTAAGAAGCTCGTATCACTTATGTCATGGCTAAAATATTAGTGACCAGACCTCCTTCTTCTAGCCTTGGGCATTTCAATAATCACTAACAAATGCACCACAAATATCTTTAATATCAGACTATTAAGTCCATTATTAAAACATAGAGGTCCTGAAGTGGGTGTAAAGAAAGAAATCATTTTCTTCTTAACTATTATTATTGATATGAAATCCTTTGCCTCGTTGCTTTTTCTTTGTCGTGACCATGGGGACCCATTCACTGTCTATGGCAAATGTATATTGGCCATAAACCTATACCTTGCCCTTACTCTAAATCTATTTTTCTCTTTCTCAGTAAATCTTCCTTTTCTTGCTAAAACTTTACTTGCTCTTTTCAATTATCTTAGTGACTACCTCAAGCCACCACTGTGCCACTCTAACAAAGTCATTGGAAAACATAGACCCGCTTTTCAGATAACGAGACTCAGCTTTATAATTGTGAGCTGCATTTTCTGCAATTTTCTGAGGGAATTTCTTTTTAACTTTCAACAACTGAGTGTATTGGCAAACACTTGACAGCTCATATCTTAATAAGCAACAAAGACCGACGGATCAATAAACTGTGAAATGACAAATATTAGCAATTAGTGTTGGGTATAAACTGTAGCCACATCTGAAGGTAAATCCTTTCCCAAGCTTTACTACTTTACTTTAAGTGCTGGCAATATGTCCAGGCTTTGTTGTTGTATTCCAAACTAACACAATGAGCCTAGAGACCCCCATGTATTAATTACTGCTTACTACCCTGACCAGCATACAGTATCATTAGACTTTTGACACGGTAACTTTTTAATCACTAGGAAAATTGGAAACACTCTCTTCTGCGTTGGGTATAGTTCAATTAGCTCCTACTTGAGTGTACTCTGTTTTATTTATTAAAAACACATAGCATGTTTTTGTGCCTCTTTGTTATTTAGGACAAATGTTCATCTATTTTTCTTTCTTGTTATACACAGAAGAAGTATGTAGAGAAAGGTTGCATACCCTCCTTGAACTAACCAGATTCATAAAAGAGCAGGTAAGATTGTCCTTAAAATTTCTAGAAAAATTTTATGACTAAATCATCACCAAACTGAAGAAATAATACCCATTAATTTGGTAAAACTAAAAAGTTACCCAGTTGCATCTGGTAACTAGAAAGATTAGGTAAAGTTAATATTCAGAATTTAAATTAACAGAATTTAAGCTGTTATTATGAAACAAAAGGTACTCAGTTGTTCAAATCTGAAGGTAGAAGTTTCAAGTAGTGAATATAAAATAAATAAACAAAACTACTTTATACAGATTGTCATTACATCATAGCTTTATAGCTTTAATTCACTACATTTCTTCATTTCTAAAATGTGGACAATAAGAAATTTACTTTGAATGCTTTTGTAAGGGTTCAATGGGTAAGAATATAAAAAGCATTTATAATAAAGCCTCAGATGTCATAATATCCAATAAATATTAGCAGCATTAGTTGTGTGATTGTTATTGTAAATAATTTCTTTAATAGTTACAGTGTTTCCAATATGTGAAAAGTGATTGTAATAAAAAGCAATTTATATATCGTCAGAGTGACAATCAATTTTAAAAGTTCAGATCGAATTTTATCACCCAATTCTTTCCCCCTCTACCGTTTTCACAACTTCAGTTTAACCACTGGAATTCAAAATTATACTCCTCAGCAATTTAAATTATGCCATTATTCCTTTGCTCATTTTCTATCACAGATTTAAGCTCCACAGTGCCATGAAACCTGCAGACACAGAAGTTCATGATTTATGTATGTATTTGATAGCCTCACCCCTGACATCCTAGCCTCAAATCTAGACTCTTAAACTGCCTACTTAGCTCTGTTAACTGATTTTAATCTTGCATATTAGAGGAGCCATTCAAATGTTCTTAGGCATTATCATCTTGGCACTTTAATTGAAATATATCTTTACATTTAAAAAAATGGAACATAACAGTGAACAAAAGTAGCCCTTTATTCACACAGTGTATGCTAATGTTGACCCAACTGCTCTTGGCTCTTCAAAGGACTCCTGTGATTTCCTGGAATTTCCTGAACTCAGCACTTTGATGACCATGGATATTTTAACTTCATTGCTCTCCCAATTGCGAAAGAGCTTTTGACATTTGGATTTGGTGTTCATTTAATGGCAACTGCAATTAAAGCCTTCCAACATCAATGAGCTAACTTTGCAAGGCCACTTCAAAGGGTGAATTCAATATTCAAATTGCATGATGCTTATTGATCTGTGCGCTACTATTTGTGTGACTAGAAAACTACTCGTTAGAAATTTTCCTGACACAATTGATACAAAATAGCGAACAGAACTAATGTCACCCCAGTACTGTGCCTTCATGTAATGAGAACACAGGTGTTAGCAGGGTTAGCATGAGGCATGTGTAGAGAAAAATAGCCCGACTCTCAAGGCTGACTAAATAATGGTTATTTAGAGAGGATGAGTATCTAAATTGCAAGTATAGATTCCTCAAAACTAATTTAATCAACTTGAGAACCACTTTTAAAAGGTCTCCCAAGAAACTGGAAGTTCCGACAGCTCAGAAATGGAAGGTTTCCTCTTGAGCTCCATGAACTCTATTGGACTTGGACTTAGGATATTTGGTTCCCCCGCCCCCTTTCATAGGCAAGAAAAGAATGCTTCCTTTAGTAAGTTTTATGGACATTAAAAACTATGTTTTGGTTGCAGCTACAAACATTTACCATATTTACAAGGGTACATGTCAAATCTTTTAAGTGTACAGTGTAAATGTCTTCACACAATAATTATGTAAGTGAGGTGAAAACTATATTAACCAGTGTGATGTAAACATTCCAAATTGTATATAAAATCAGCACATTGTACCCCATAAATGCATTAATGTACATAGTTATGATTTAATAAAAAATTGTTAAGAGAAAAAAAATAAACATTTACAATTTGATTTTTATCAGATAGAAAGACATAGAAGACACAAAGACAACACACACCAGAACAGCTTGGGAATGCTTGTTTCATGCAGACTTGTTTGATATTACATCTACACATAAAAAGTAGATTGGAGAATTATTATAATTATCTATTATAGATAAGTATGCCATTAAACATTTCATCTTTGCCAAAACATCTATTCACATAATTTCCAACATTTTTTCCTAATGTGCTTCCTGCATATCAAAACAGAAACAATAAAGTCATCTTGATTTATCCGGTAAACAGCTAAAGGACAAAATGGAAGTTTCATCTCACCCGACATTTCTTCCTAGAAAACTATTTTAATTAACTTTTACCTGTATATTTCTCTCTTTTTTTTGAGAGAGACTTCTATGAGCAAGGAATAATGTAAAATATAGAATAATCATGATCATTTGGAAAGGCCCTTTTCCTGAAATGTTCTTATTCTAAGTGGAAAAAAGAAAACAAGTAAATATCCTCAGGTGCTCTAACCTGAACTTGATACACAAGTGCTTGAAAAAAGCACTAAATTTCTCCTCATATTTAAGAGATGTAGAAAGGTAGCAGGTATATAAAAGAAGACGATACTCCATAGCCATACACTCCTGACAGCTCATCTTTACCTTAAAGTACCTAGCAACAAGAAAGAAGCAGACTTTTGCTAATATTCTGTCTCATTTAGCTCCTAAAATGCACAAATGTTGAAGACACATGAGCAGGCACCAAACATTGGTTTCAATGTCATTACAGAAAGCATATTTCTGAAATGTAACAATACTATAATTTATATAAGTAGGTCCTCATATGGTTTCTTGCAATTTTTAATGTGGTTATTATTATGGAAACACTGAGATTCAGAAGGTTCTGTGACTAACCTAGAGTAAGCTGGCCGGTCACTGGTAGAAATGGGACTAGCAACAGGTATTTTTACATCAACATTATACACATGTGAGAAATAAGCAACTTGTGTATAGAGAAGAGAATATGGAGAGAAGAAGACAAGCAAATATAAACAAAATATACAATGTTTACTGAAATCCATTCCTTGTGTATGTAGGGTATGTGTATATATATATATATATATATATATACAAGGAGGAAGAGAGAGAAGCCATTAGAGGAATAATTATCTGTCTTGTTCTGGAAGCCGACAGCAGGAGAAAGGATCATCAGGACAAAACGCAACAAATACAGGACAACAAAATACACAGTCACACACACAAGCTGGCTTTTTTTCACAATGCTTAAAATATAACAAGATTGATTTTATTATTTATTTTTTTCAGGAAGATTAGGTGTTGGACAGTTGCTTCACAAGTTGAATGATAATTATTTAAAACAATACATATAATTCTGTTTGATAACTGCATCTATTTTATGAAAGAACTTTTATCTAGGAGAAAATAGTGGGCATTTTTAAATGCATGTTTTGATTTTTTTTCTATTATCATTTAAAAAACAGATAATGTGAAGAAAGAAAATTTGCCTTCAAGTTAACAATAAACTCTAAGATTTTGATCTACTTACGATTTCTCTAAATAATATTATCAAAAGGTAACTCTTTCTATAAACATTTGAAATTATATATCTGAAGGGTTTATGCCCATGTTTTGAATGTGAATATAGATATTATTCTGAAGTACTTTACTTTAATCATTTTCTATTATAATAAGATTTCTCCATACCATTTTTCTAAGAAGAATAGGTGAGATAAAATGGTTTTTGAAGATAATTTTGAAAAAGAAAACATGATTTACTCATGTATCGATTTACTCAGTTCATCCCTTTGAAGATTCAATAAGATTTCTGAGTGACTACCACATGAACAAAATTGGCGGTTCTATGAATGTCAAAATATAGAATGCTCATTCCCTACCCAGAGTAGATGAGTAACACAGACAAATAATTGAACTGCAGGTAGCTCTATTGTAGGCTTAGGGTAACTGTTGGAAGTACAGAATGCAAAACAAAGGAAGCACATTAGAGGGCTCTTAACCCATACCGGAGAGGTCCCAGAGGTCGAAGGTGGCTTCCCCCTGGGAGATGACATCAGTATCAAAAGAATGAGTAGGATGTAGCCAAATATAATGGAGTATGTGGTAGTAAGAGGATTAAAGATGGCTGTCTCTACAAGATACTCTTAGGGAGCATATTCAAGGCATATTGAGTGCAGAGTGGCCAGGGCTGTGAGTAATATCCAATACTTTGCCTGGAAAGTAGATAAGTAAGGAAAGATAAAAGGAGACCGAAAGGCAATAGTGTTTTAGTTACATCAGAAAGAGATGTGTGAAATATATTATAGAATTATACAATATTTACTGAAATAAACATCACTGTGTAAGGATATTAGCGTATACCCGATTCTGTCCAATACCTGACTTGTTGCTCCAGAAAGATTTATGTCTGTTGATTTATAGTGTGGAATTCATTCTAAAGTATCTACTAAGATTCTCAAGAATGAGAGTCACAAATGTAAAGAGAAACTCTTGCTGGCCAGAAAAATATTTTCTATTGCTCATCTTCCCCACTCCTTCTCACCACAGATTTGTTCTGCATAATTATCTTTAGCACTTTTTTTTTTAGGAAGGTTAGTTTTCTCTTCATAAGTGAGGATAACAAATATATGTCATGAAGAATAGGGATTGATAATCCTTGTAATTTCGGCTATGCTAATGTAACTACAAATGCTATTTATATTTCTCATCTATTGAGGATTTGTCACAACAAAAAAATACATAATACAGGTGGAACCTTAAAAGTACAGTAGTCCTCTCATCAAGGCAGTTTACACTTTGTTGTTGGTAGAATATCGCTAAGCTGTTTGCCTGAATAATATGTGAGGTAAAGAATTTGACAGGTTAATTATACATTGCTTTAAAAAGTATTTCCTAGCATTTTATTTGAAATTGGTTGTGTTTTAATATCTTCGATTCTCCTGTAGCTCTTTTAAATGTGGAACCACAAAAATATCTACCTGTCAGAAAAGTTTCATCAGATGTTCTCCCTTTCTTTCTGGACCTTTGCTCATACGCTCTGTTGGTTTCTCCCCAAGAGAAGACAAGTTACTGATCCGAGGGGCCAATGCCTGGAACGTTATGTGAGGGCATGTTGTGTTACTAATGACTTAGGAGTCACGAGCCCATGCAATTTGCAGAATATAAACGCACCTATGGAGGTTTTCTGCCCAAACGGATTTTCTGGCTGACCATCCGCCTCTCTCAGTTTCTTAAAAGTAACCTGTGTTGTACCAGCATAGGATACAATCCCCTCATCTTTTATTCAGGGAAAAGGATTTGGAACACATTTGTTTTTGTTCTCATGGTTTAAGCACGGTTGTCCAATTCAGCTTTTGTCACAGCCGTAACTCAGGAATTACTCTAATGAAGGATGTAGTCAGCTAATGATAAAGCAGCACGTCCTTTCCTGTGTGGCCGTGGCTTCTAGTGAGTGTAATTCTCTCGGACAGAATCTCAAAGTGGAGGAGTCCTGAAAGTCAAAACTATTGAGAGAACGGTTGTCACACAACAGACCCGATAGTGACTAACTACGCTCTTCAAGCTGCTTTTTTCTAATAGTTATAAGGCACTTTCCCTTGATTCGTGTTCATCATGAAGAGAGATATCCACTAATCCATCTGTCAACGTGGAGTAGATGACTGCTATGACTTTTTATTTCCCATCCATATCTCCCCACTGCAGTCTAGATTCATATTTTAAAATCTGTAACATCACGAGTTTTATCTATTAATGTCATAAACATACGAAGACCAAAATGGTCTGTCCTTCTAAAAACCTTCTTCTCCTCAGTCATACTTGATTTCTCCTTCTCATCCCTTACCCATCATCTAATCCACCACTCTTGAATGTGCCTCCAAAATGCACCTTGGGTCTATCCACTTCTGTTTCACTGTTGACACATTACTCCAATCTCCCGTCATTTCCCTTCTCCCTGCAATTACCTCCGAACCGCTCTTCTTGTTTCACATTATTACAACAGTTTGCTATTCAAAATTCTCCAATGTTTTCCATATCTTAATCTAAAAGATCCTTTCAGTTATTGGCCCTGAAACTCCTCTCTCAAGCCCATGCCTTGCCACTTTCTTTGTCCCTACTCTCCATGCCATAGGCACACAAACTGGCTTTTCTTCACTATGCTTAGAACATAACAAGACCACTTATATTCGCCAGCTATCCTAGGCCTCTGCACCAGCCATTCCATATGCCCAGAAAGTACTTTTCACTTACCAGTTCATATTTCATTTTGGTCTTCACAAATTGGAAGCTTATTTTAGATATATATAGAAATTATACACATATATATTTATGAATTAATAGAAATTATATACATATGTGTATATGTATATAATACATAAATATATTATATATATAATACATATAATAAATACAAAAGGAATATATAATACATATATATGTATAATACATGTATATGTATATAATTTTTATTAATTCATAAATGAATTGAAGCAAGACATTTTGCAATAACATCTTTCATAGATTTTAAAACATAATTCTTTTTTAACCATCTCTAATATCTGCTTTAATTTTCTCTTTATTTAACCATTTCTTAGAAGGGCATTATTCTATTATTCCTTGAATATATATTCAAGATCAAGGTACTATTTTCTCCTTCTATTATAAATTAATCAATTTTATTAATTTAATATAGATTTATTTGCTTCTTGATCAGAACATGTAGATAAAATGACTCATGATGCTGAGAGTTTGGCAGTTTACCTTTGTTATTATTTTTCATGATCTTTTAAAAAACATATTTCAGGGCTGGGCTCAGAGGCTCATGCCTATAATCCTAGCACTCTGGGGGGCCGAAGTAGATGGATTACCTGAGCTCACAAGTTCAAGACCAGCCTGAGCCAGAGCAAGACCCCATCTCTAAAAATAGCTGGGTGTTGTAGCAGGTGCTTGTAGTCCCAGCTACTTGGGAGACTGAGGCAAGATAATCACGTGAACCCAAGAGTTGGAGGTTGTTGTGAGCTGTGACACCACGGCACTCTACCGAGGGTGACAAAGTAAGACTGTCTCAAATTAAAATAAAATAAAAAACATATTTCAGGGTATTAGACAAGACTATATGTTTTGGTATACACATTAACACACATAATGGTAGTGACTCTATCATTAGTGTTAGTATAAAAAGTAATGAGAATCCATAGTATTTGAAAATCCTCTGAGAATGTTCTAGTTTGGTGAGCCCGTAAGGACACTGGAACAGCTGATGGGGCTTCTGATGACCACAGGATGAAGTTACTTGTTTGTAATCAGATAACATCTTTTATTTTCTATTTCAAAAATTTATTTTTAAATAACAGAAATATACTAACCCTAGTGATATATACTATGAGGAACAATGGAAAACTAAAATTCAATAAGGCTTACGACTCAGGATCACTTTGTGAAAATGTTCACTGATAGGAATTAGTCGTATAGCAATCACTTACGTTATTTAATTTGTTATTTAGATCACTCTCTCTCTCTGTCTGTCTCCCTCTTTTTATATTCTAAGTTTATTTTTCCAGTTAAGCCTTTTTGACATATGTTTTATTTTTCCTGGTATTAAAATTCACTTTCATCAATTTTTTGAACTGGATAAGTATCTTTGACAATCTTTTCCGTTCAACTAACTGCCTTTGTGTCTTTGTTTTAGATATAATTCTAATAAAGAAATTATGACTTTATTCTACATATTTATTTTATTGACACTGAGAGTCTCTTGATGGCATAATATAGTTTTATTATTGTTATTCTTTGTTTGTTATTCATAATTTGGAATCTATATATCCAATTTCCCTTGCCTATAAGTTGCCTTTTGATTTTAAAATACATTTTTAAATTTGTCTTTTCTATTGAAACTTCCAGCTTTTTGTATTACCTACTTCTAACAAAATGCTACACATTTTTCAAAGACCATTCTTTGTGCCATCTATAGCTGCTTCTTCATTTGAATATCTCATTCACTATTCTAATTTTGATCTTCGTAGTACATACTTTCTTAGAACTTATATATTCTTTTTCCTTAAGTTGACTTGTGAGGGTAGAATATGTATTCATAGTTTTTAGGACCTATTTGGTGCTATTAGAACTTAGCATAAAAGTTTATGAAGAGTAGAGAACAACAGATAATCGATAGAAAAAAATTTCAAATTTAAAGCATAAAAGACCTTTGGGGATTATATAGACTAATGCTCTCACTTTGTGGATGACATAATAGTGACTTATTACTTTCGAAGCCAATGCTGCAATCCAGACCTCCCAGCCGATGTCCAGTATTCTTTCTGCTCTATGATGGGCTCAAACACTCTTAAATTCAGAAGAAACTATGGAATTATTTAGCACTAAAAGTGGAAAATTACAGATTTGCCAATTGCTTGACATGCAACTACTGTGCAAATACTCTTAGTGACTTTAAAAATTTGCTTTTTTTAACAAAGCAGATTTTATCATTTTTTTAAAATCTGTGAATGATATGCATTAGAATGCTTTTTAATGAACATACTTAACTGAATTTTCTTCTAATAACCGAGGTTTGCTATATTATCTCAATTCAGTCCTCATCCACATAACAGTTCTTCATTTATGTGCAACAATAACATTACATGTATGTCAGGGACTGCAAATCATAACAGGTATTGTGCCACTCCCATATCTCATTATCATGTAAGATAAGCCTTTTCTCTCACTGAGGTAAATCTAACTTCAGAATCCTTCTTAACTCTGTTCTGTGCAAAACCACTGTCGATGAACGATCCATAGAATATACAAGATATTGTGTTACTATTTATGTATTCATAGCTTCCTTCAGGGATGCCATTCATATTTTCCCCTTCTTTGAAGTTAATTATATAGAAACATTTCTAGAATCAACTTGAATTATGGCATAGCCATTTGACTCATTTTGGCCAATGGAATGTTCATGGAAGTGAATTAGTCACTTCCAAATAGAAGCCTCAAAGTCTAGTTTTAGTTCATTGTTTTCCATGTCTCCCTTCTCTCTTATTTGGGTTCTTCTCTGTCAGTGAAGATCCTGGAGTAAAAATTATGTTAAGAATTACAGCAACATGAGCAAAAGAATCAATGCTTTGTGTCATTAACTACCGGTACTTGATGATCATTTGTAACCACCACATAGTGTATCTTCTCCTGATCTGTAAAGCATGTCAATGCGTTTATTCATTTATTCGTTCATCCAACATGATTTGGTCTTCAATCACATTATTAGGTTCTAGGAATACAGCAGTAAATGAGATAGACATGGTTTCTGCTCATAGAAATTAAATAAAAATGAGAAAGCTGGGTTTTTTTAAAAAGCCTTTAATCACAAATAAATAATTAGAGATTGAGATAAGTGTTATGAATGGAACTAATTAAATGCTACAATAGAGAAAACGGGTATAGAAAAGTGGGAGTCTGATTTGGAGACTGTGTTCAGAAAACTCTTCTCCAAGGAGATTAAATTTACACTGAAGGTATAAATATATGAGAATTAACAAGCTATGTGGGATCTAAGATAAAGTAGGAAAGGATTAAGGATAGGGATGACATAGCCAAAAGTCTGAAAGAAAAATAATTTGACATATGGAGTATCTAAAGCATAGTTAACAGTTAATTAACTCTGAGAGAAATCAGAGTCAATTATGTGATTTCAGGCAGGAAAGTAATGTGCAGTTATCAAAAATCCCTCTAATTATTGTATAAGGAAATAAGTTAGACGAGACAAGGGTGAAAGTAAAAGAAACAGGTAAGAGATTTTTTAAGTAGCCATGATAAGCAATACAGTGGCTTAGATTATGATGAAGACTGTGAAGAAATTAAATATTTAATTTGGGAGTGGAATTGGTGAGAATTGCTAATGAAGTAGATTAAAATAGAAGGTAAATAGTAGAACAAACCATGACTCCTGACTGCAGTGGCACCATTTCCTGTGAGACTGGTATAGGAAAAAAGGTTTAGTTTTAGAAGGTATTATGTCAGGTATGAATGGAGAACTTAAGTTTAGATCAATTAAGTATGCTTTGGTATGAGATGTTAAAATGTAGTAATCAGGTAGGCAACTTACAACTGAAGTTCATGGTAATATATGTGCTGGAGATATAAATTTGTGTCATCACAATATAGAAGGCATTTGAAGGCATAAATATGAATATAATTGCTTAGTGAAAGCACCTGGAGAAAGGCAAGTGAGGATCCAAGTTTGAGCACTGGACAACATTTAAGTAGGAGAGTTAAGTAAAGAGCAAAGCCAGCAAAAGAAATGGAGAATGATCAGCTGCGAGGAAGGGGGAACGTATAAAAATCATATAACATAGGTATTATTAAGACTTTCTAAAACACAGTGAGTGGAAATCTGCCTTTTCTTTGGCAACACTAAATGAGATGACAGAATAAAGAAGTGTTTATTGAACGTGTTAACATGAGAGGCTCTTAGTGGTTTTGAAAATGGTGTTGAAAACAAAATCTGGACTGGGGAGGTGACACATGAGTTAGAGCTAAAGAAGTAGGTGTCTTTCTTTAGAGTACTGAAACCGCTGAAGAGGATTCCAGAAATAGAAACATTTCCTGGAAAAGGTGTGTGGTTGGGACCCCATGCAAATAAATAACACTCGGTCCATTTGCATTGAACTGAGGGACCCCGGGAGGCCCACACCAGCAAGCCCTCTGCATTGAGAGACAAGGGTGCGGCCCCTCTCTATGTTCCTCACAGCCTTAGAAGTCTCAGGCATGAGACAATACTGCACTAGGAGAAAGCTTCAAGAGAGAGTAAAGCTTACAAGACAAGGAGTTGATCTTTAACTCCATGATTGAACTCCTAACACATACCATTTACTGTGCTCTGTCTTCCTTTAGTCTCATCACTGCTAATATATGACTGAGGGCTGGGACAGCATGCTGTGTCTAATGAGTATTGTTTTCAGTACTCTGGGTCAGCAGTGATGCTTGGCTTTCTCCCAAATTACTCTGTTCCTAGGGCCTAGCACTTGTAACCTTATGCTCTATCCTATAATTGTACATTAGTGGAAGATTTTTTAAACAATGTGTGAGGCCCTAATCCTGGTTTTATATTGATGGAACTATCCTATAGGAAAAGATAGATTTATGATGTACTAGAATGGAATTATAACCATAGGCACAAATTCTTCCAGTTGATGGAAAGAAATGGAATCCACAGCACACATGACAAAAAGATCAGACTTTAATTGGAGGATGATCCATTCTTTCATCTTTACATGAAAGAAAGGGATAGAAAGAAATTTCAGAGCAGGTTGCTTTGCAGATAGGATAGTAAGAAGATAAGGAAATTGGGATTACTTAAGTGAAATAGGAATAAATTCAAATTGATTAGGGAGAGAGAGAGAGAACTGTAATCATAGATGAATAGGTACAGAGTATGAAATCCTTAAGCAGAAGAAATAAAGAAATTACACCAGATTCGACACTCATTGATTTCGAGTGTGGCTGGTAATGTGGTTGTGAAATGCCTTTGCAGTCTAAGGAAGGACAAATACTGTGGTTTCTCCAAGGTTTTGGTGTGGCTTGAGAGTATAGCTGACAGAGAAAGGGGCAAGTGATTATAATAAAACCCACAAGGTCTAAGCTAGAAAACAGGACACAAAGACACAAGGCTGACGACCTGCAAGTTGTGGGATAAAAGAATGGATGTCTCACTGGGGTCAAAGGGTTATAGCTGAGGGAGCAGTTGGGCAAGCGAGTAGGAAAGTTAGAAAGTAAAGATCAAAGTAATAGAAGCAATGGATTATGTGTTATCCTGGTCTTAGAGCTTCTTTACCTCAACTGTTAGTGCAATTGTGATTCAGTTATGAATCCCTGTTTTATTATTTCCTCTTTGCCTCAACTAATTTAGCTATTTTTATCCCATTGCACTGTATGCTTTTATGTCAGCAGTTTAAAATAACATTTTGGAACAAAGAAAGGCATTCATTAATTAATTTGCATATTTCGATATACTTTTTTATAGCATGGTTGTTAGATATATTGTCATCTCAGTCTCACTTCCTGAATAAATTTCATTTATTTTCGATACCCTTAATAAAATGAAATTCCCAGCACTGAACATAATTATCTAGAGAGAAGGTAAAAGTGTCACCATCAGCATCTAGAAGGGCCGAGACTAACAGACAGGTCTCACACCCCTGCTCCAACTCTCCCTCAACCTGCACAGTGAACTAGAAATAACTGCGAATATTTACTGAGTGAGACCCTTCCTCCACCCATATGGCTTAATATGGGATGCCACATTGGAAGAAGAAGAGTTGTCTTGGCCCACACATTAAATACACAAATACTAAAGAAAGCTGATAAAGAGAATATCCAACTGTCTATTGCAACGTGCTTATAAAGAGGATATCCAACTGTCTCTAGCAATGCATATTTACATTTCCTACAAGGAATACCCTGATGTTATTTGCTGTAGTGACCACGAAACAATGCTGCCATAATGAACTATTTCAGAAGAAAGTGCTTTATAAGCACGTTGCAATAAGAAAGAATTTGTTTTTGTCTTTTTCAGTCTGATGCGTCCATCAAATTCTTGCTATAAACATTTGACGTACTGTATCGAATAAACATTTAAACACCGGGTTTACATACTTTTTTTTTTTGTTTGTTTCAGAGCCACAAAGAAAACCCACCATTTTTTCACCTTTAGTATCCTGCATCACAGACCTGCTACTTCCTCTTTCCCATCTACATTTTACCATTTTCAGATAAATAGCACTGTCTCCAGAAAAGCAGTAATTTTATTTCTACCAGTTGTGTTCTCTGTTCAGTTTCCATTTGACTTCCCATAATCACCAAAAGGAACATTGAGTGATCATCTTGACCAACCACTCTGGGAAAGAATCTTGACAAAATGCACTTCATGGCTAGATAAGAGATCTTCTGTTTGACATACAGTTTCTTCCATTAAAAGAACTATATATTTAAATTGATCAAGCAACATGTATTTATTTTTATTTCCAGTCCAAAACTGTCACAGAGTTTATGAAGATCACAATAACAATCATAGGGAAAAAATATTATTTCACAGTTTGTTTTCTCTAAAATAAGAGGTGATGCCACGTACCTTGCAGGGTTGAAGTGATTTGCTCATAAAAGTCCATTGGAGTAGCTAAGTACTATCAACCCATTCTGTAGATAGGAATCTAAAGTTAACGGAGGTGAAGTGGCATTGTTGAATTATTCTGTGCCAAGGTCATGAAGCTAGTAAGTGGCAAAGGCTTGATCTCAGTCTTCTGACCTCAAGGTTTTTCCTTCAAATCTCCTGCCTTGTTTCTCCCTCCATATATAGCAGTATGCATTTTATGAGGTTCTTCCACACAACATTCTTATTTGGAGAAGATATTTCTGTTTTGCAAATGAAGAAATGAGATGTTGAGTAAGCGTCTTGTCTGCAGTCATTTGGCTGGGGAGGCAGACCAGGTCTTTTGCTTCCCTCCTCCGATCCAAATTTAATGAATTTTCCACTCAGCTGCATCAGTCATCAGAGTCTATAGTCTTGCTTAGAAATCCCCATTAACACACTTGAAACAAAGGGAAATTAAGTCTTCAGACTCTATACTACTTCTTACAAGTACAGTGGGAGATGAAAGTTTGAGAGCTGAAATGAGTTTTCAGTTTCCTACTTCATTCTTACCAGTTCTTGCCATTTTCTGAGTCCTGCACAGTTCAATCTTCATCATTTTAATCCATCTGCTTTTCCTTGCACTTCATTTGACTTGTCTATTAAATATTTCCAAGTACAAGTATTACATTCCTTTCACCCTTGAACATGGTTTTCTTCACAAATGATCAAATTCACTGAGAACTGTTTCTCCCTTTTAGTTAACTTTAGTGACAAATTGCTCATTATTTCACAGGATTTACGTGTTTATACAGATTGTTAAATACCTTCCATGTTATTCCCCAGCTTATGTGGCTGTGCAGGAAGTTGTCAGTGACTCAATATTAGCTGTGTGCCAAGAACTGTAGCTGTGAGCAACCTTCCACTGTAACTGCGCGTCCTATGTCCCTGCCTTCACCTCCCCCTGAAATGTGCATCTGTGGCCACTGGTCATATCTGGGAACAATGTTATTTCCCCAGTGTTTTCGCCTACCAGAAGGCCGGGCTCCTTCTCTAAGTCTGCCTTGTAATATGCCCAGTGGTAAAAAGAAGGCAAGTGAGCAAGCAGGGTGAGCATTGTACAGCTCTGGGGCCACAGGGCCTGGGCTCAATACTCAGTTCTAACAAAGCTTCATGACCGTGACTCAGCCACTCTGTGCCTCAGTTTCCCCATTTATAAAATGGGAAGAATAATTATGGCTACCTCCTAGGATTATTGTCAAGATTAAACAAGTCAACGAGCATGGAGTGTTTGAGAGCACTCAACGTGCTCAATGATGTCATCTACTACTGTCATCAATTTTTATTTCATCAGCATAATATGGCAGACACGATATAGGGAAGGTGTTACATTTTTGTTTTGTTTTGTTTTTTCTTTTGGAAGGTGTTACATTTTTATTAGTTCATTGAACCCTTTTTAGAACCTAAAGGATCAGTGTTATTATCACTACTTATGATGAAGAAATTGAGGTAGAGAGGATAATCAATTTGCCCAAGTTACTGTGGCCTGAAAATTATAGTGCCAGAAAAAAATTCAAATCAATCGGATTCTTTTATGCCAAATAATAATAGCTGATATTTATTAAATGTTTATGAGATGTCAGACTTTGTCCTCCTTGGCTCCTCATTAAAAAAACCCCTAAAATAAGCACTAATCCTTTTTACAGTTTAGAAAACTGAGGCTTGCTGAGTTTCAGTAACTTTTTAAGAAATGAGTCAAACTGATACTGAATCAAAATACAAAATTTTTTGGATGAGAAAAGTATCTCAAAATTAGATGGTTAAAACTGAGCCAGCTAACTAATGTTTTTAATAAATAACTTCTATCTAATGGGAAAAAAAACATAATAGCAAAAAAAAAAAAAGAAAATCCTCTAATGGAGATTAAGTGTAAAATATTTGGGGATTTATTTCATAGGTTACCTGCAATTTAGTGCATTTCTAAATGGAGTCTAAAAAAAGTTAAGTATTTCTTCTTCTGGATTATAATGTTAAGCTGTATTTCATCAGCTCTGAGCACATCTTGTCATGTTTTAACATCTCCTAAATAAAGATACTTAATGAAATTATAACTTGGGAAGTTCTCTTTAGTGATATGTAAGATAGTTTTGCTTTTTACAGTTGATGACTTCTTGAGAGTCACTGTATTCATTGTGTACCTTTGTTTTCTATTGTATGATCTAATTATTAAAGACGTCAAGTTTCTTTTTAGAAAAAAGAAAGCTGATAAACAAACAAATAGGTATGTACATAATTTTTGTGATGTCTACCACCAGAAAAAAAGCAAAAAGTTCTCACATAATAATCCTAATTATATAGCATCACATTTTAAAAAGAGTCTTTAAAATCATCAAGCAGTTCTCAAGTTTGCAATCACTAATGAAGAAAATGTGTATATCTAAGTAATAAAACATCTTTTTGATACTCTTTATTACAAAAGTAAAAGAAAAGTGGGCAACATAAAACGAGTGGGATATTTGACATTGTATTTGAGAAACTAATGCACTAATATCTGGTTTGATGGAAATAGTTTCAATTCTCGGTGAGTTCTCAAGGTGCTCATCAGATATTTTGGTTCTAATTTTATTCTTAATGTGCTTCATTCTTGAAAATAGCTGCTCGAAAATGTAGGTGCTGCCAAAAAGTAATGACATGAATGAGGTGTGATTGTGAAGTGAGAGACATTTGTCTCTGGGAAGATAGAACCTATAAAAGTTCAGTGACGATACATAATCAAATTTTTCTTTAAGTTGAATGTCAGATGGCAGCTATATACATTCCATTTGAAAGTTGGCAGGTAACATATTTATGTCAACTGCAAATGGAGTCTCAAATACACCAGAATATTAATTATTTTCCCAGAGATCTTGAAGTCTGTTTTTCAAGTTCCTGTATCAAATAGAAAAGGAAGGCTGCATATCTCTCATGGTTTTTTCTTTTTCTTTTGCAGTTTTTGGCCAGGGCCAGGTTTGAACCCACTACCTCTGGTATATGGGGCCGGTGCCCTAGTCCTTCAGCCACAGGTGCCGCCCTCTCTTGTGGTTTTTAGGACTGTGTTTTCCCAACATGTCAAATTGCATAAAAGTGGTTGCTGTAATTTTAGTTTCATTTGAAATGCTGTTATGATTTGAAACATTGTACTGATAAGTTGATAAGTTGTTTTTCACCTTGAAGACTCATGTTTAACTCATTTAAATGAATGCTTGTCTCTGCTAACAATGCTAAATCTGTAAGCCAGTTTTGATCATCAAGTTCTGGCACAAACTTGATTTTTGATGCCATAAGCAACTTCATAACATGTCACAAATCACAAAATCTTTTTAACATTTGGACTCGACTTAGCCATCTTACTTCCAAAAGGTAAATGATGTCACTATAGGTGGCATCAGTACTCTAAGGAATTGCTGGAATCCAATCCCTTAGCTCTTATAAAATTCACAGTCTCGACGATTTGCATGATGTTATCCATTTTTAAATCTTTTGAGTATAAATCTTCTTGAAGTATTACGCAACAATATTTCATCAAACACAAACACGAACTATGGCAATTGCGTGATCTTTTACTAATTTTACAAGTGCCTCCCTTTTACCTACCATCGTGCCATGGCACCATCAGTAACCACACCAGATGTTTGCAATGGACCAAGAAAATCACTTTAACATACTTTTTACTTCTTCATATAAATATCTTGATTTAGTTGTATCTTCTAATGACTCTAAAGAAGCCACTTCTTCAGTGACATTGTACTGGTCATCAATACCTCTAAAAAAATGGCAGTTGAGTCATATTTACCTTTTTTTCAGGGCAAATTATATTTGCCTTCCTTTCCATTCATTGCTTAACAGACTGATCATTAGTAAATGGGTTTGATATTTTTGTTATTAAATATACTACCACATAAATAGCTTTTACAATGGAATCCATCTGAGTTGCAATTTTTAAATTATTTTTTGTTGAGAAAATAGACTTTGGAAACTTGCAAAAAATTCCCTAATTAAACAAAATGCATTCCTATTTTCCATGACAAAAAAGTGCTCACATGTCCACTTTTCATTAAACAATCTTCCTTCATTTGTAATTTTTCTTTGGGGGAGTTTAATTTTTTTAATTAAATCACGGCCTACACACAAATGAAAACATGCTCATCATCCTTAACCATCAGAGAAATGCAAATCAAAACTACTTTGAGATATCACCTAACTCCAGTAAGATTAGCCCAAATCACAAAATCCCAAAACCAGAGATGTTGGCATTGATGTGGAGAAAAGGGAATACTTCTACACTGCTGGTAGGAATGAAAACTAATATGTTCCTTTTGGAAAGATGTTGGGAGAACACTTAGGAATCTAAAAATAGACCTCCCATTCAATCCTATAGTTCTTCTACTAGGTATATATCCAGAAGACCAAAAATCGCTTTATAACAAAGATATTTGTACCAAAATGTTTATTGCATCCCAATTCATAATTACTAAGTCATGGAAGAAGCACAAGTGCCCATCGACCTATGAATGGGGGGCTTAATTTCTTATGAGACACTCAAGAAGCCATCCTCGAATTAAAAAAAAGAAATAATAGATATGGGACTCCATTTACATTTATTATGAAAATTAATTGACAGGAAAATAGCAAATAAGGGTTGGCCCATCCACATCTGAACTACCACTGCAGGATGAGGCAGAGGGCCAATTTCAACATGCAGTGGGCAGTATGTGAGGCACCACTGAGATGTGGAGGCACCCTTAATAATCAAATAAGGATACTTACCTGACTTCTAAATAACATCAAAAGCCTAACACTGCAAGAGGTTGAAACATTATTGATAATTCAATAATAAATTATCTCATTCAAGATGAGATGACTTGCCTCACCAAGTCACCGTGAATGCATGTCTCATTGTGTCATTTTGACTGTCCATACTTGGAAGACAACACCCTGGAAGCCACAAACTGCTGTAAAATTGAAGCCACATGTGCGTACAAATAGTGGGAGTATACATATGCTTATTTTGCATGACATTGTCATCTACAAAGTTCACATTCAAGAACTATGCAATCAAGTTGCACGAAAATAATCACAAAAAAATGTCATAATGTCATAATGTTTCCAGTAAGTTTACAATCTTGTCCACATTCACAGCTATCCTGGGCCACATGCCACCTATGGGTTGTGAGCTGGACACCCTTCTCTACATGGTTCTCTCTCCTCATCATTATGTTCTACTTGCCTTTAATTGTTACACTCAAGTGGTATTTTCTTGTTTTAATGATCATTCATAGGTTCACACTGGTAGCCTTCACATGCAGCTTCTTCTCCCTGGACAGGGCTAGAGACACCATAGCTACCTAATATTTAATTCATCAAAGTTCTCTTCAATATGTAGACTGGATGAACCATCAATAAATAGACTGGATAAACCATGCTTCCCATATCTCCATTCAAATAATCAATTAAAATATTGATTAAAATAAACTACAAATTTCTCTCCATCATTCTTCTAACATGAATGTTTAATTAATTATTCCTATTTTAAGTCCATATGCTATACTATGTCTGACATATCCTCTTCATGTTGTCCACAAACATATGAAGAGTTATCAAAAATATTAATAATGGTAGATTTTTTTCTCTATCATTTGATCTGTCTAGGAAACATAGACAAATCAAAAATGAAATTAATTTGACATGACTTATTTTAGTGAACCATATTGGTTTCTACTGATCATTGCTAGCTCCTCTGAGAATACTCCAGCCATCTTGATAATAATTCCATACGTTTTTATCCAATATGTTCAGAAATCACGTTTCTACCTTTTTGCTTTCCCTAATATTTGCAGATCTCTTTGCTACTCTACTTACTTGGTCTCACTTTGATTTCCTTTTCAACACTTTGTGTGTGTCTGCCTGAAAACTTTTCACCACTAACTAAATTCAGTTGTACGTTTTACTTTCTATTTTCCTGGACTAGAGAGTTATCTGCAGAGATCCCCAGAGTAAACCAATACATGTAGGGTGCCAGTGAGACACTGATACTCTCTAATTTCTCTCAACATTTTTCTATACCATGTTGGTAATTCTCCATCTACCATTGGGACATTTCATTTTATCTTGTCAGTATATGGTATAAGACAGTAGAATCTGTTAAACATTGAAAATGATAAATAGAAGATAAACTTTCGAGAGTTAATCCCTAAAATGAAAATATAATCATGTGTGTCCATAATTACCTTCCAAATAATTGATCCCAGGTCAATGAAATTTTACAGTAACACAATCAAATGTATTATATTAATATTAGCATATTTTGAGTAATAATATATCACAGCATTGTAGATTGTGATGGTGCAGGGTTGGTCTATAAAAGAAGCAATGAAAAAGTAAGTTCAAAAAGGGATATACACTCTGTAACATCTTTAAGCTCTGTCCAAAGGAGAGAGATTCTTTTTCTTTTCTTTAACCTTTACTTTAATTGAAAAAAAATTATATATTTTTGTGCATAGCATGATGTTTTAAAATATGTAAACAGTATCCAGTGGCTACATCAAGCTAATTAACAAATGAATTACTTCACATACTTATTCCTTTGTGTAAGAACACTTAAAATCTACTTTTGTTAACGACCTCATCCTCAACAAGATGTGGCAAAATGACTTAAGCTATTGACTCTAACAGTTCTGTATTTTTATTCTCCTGTTCAAGAACCTCTAAGACAAGAGGTCAGTTTAGCCGCATTTTATTTTTTAAAAAAAAAGAATTTAGTGTTCTTGACAGGTATCAGATTATAAATCCTCAGAGACAAAGTTTTCCTGTTTGCCAGCAGAGCATTTATAACACAGACAGCTATACGTGGTTTTCTTTTTCTTCCTGTTTCTTACCTTATCCACAGACCACAACCCCTACCCACAGAGAGCAATACCGATGAAGGAGAGTAATTCAGTCTTCTGCCTATTAAATCAATGACTTCTTAGCCCACTCTTGCCACAGGGGTGGCAGCAAATAGACCAGGGGCTTTTAAATTGGATGAGATGGTGGCCAGATGAAATCTGATGCTTAAAGCAATACAGTTCCAGAAGCATTGTGGAGATGATTTTATGTCACTTGTTCTAAGCATTGGAGAGGTTGGATTCCAGCATGTTATCACCATGTTACTTTGAGATTTCTTGTGTGACATCTGTGCTATGTTACACTTCTATTCCCTATAAAGTGGATGAAAATATTCAACACATTACACAAAAGTTACTGAACAGTCATATAATTAAAAACTCAGTCCTTTTTGTTGTTCTCATTAATGTCATTTTTGGTGCCTTTAAGATCAAATTAAATTTGTTTTAATGGCCTCAAAATTCAATGTCAGGATTGTCATCCTTTTTCCTACTTAAAATGTTCTCATTTTTAAAAATGAATAACTTAAAGCTGCCACAATATGAAACATAGTGGTCTACAAAATATTTCTTTCTTCCTGAAGCATTTTCCATGTTTTGGTATCAGGTAGCCAGTCTTCTGAATTTTCTGGGGAAGCTGCTAGCCTTTTTGTCAAATGTCTCATGAAACCCTCACCCTATAGAGAGTCATCTGTCACATGCTGCAGGTGACCTAGGGAGACTGGTTTGAGATGCTTTCCATACACAGGAGATTATCTGGCCCATGATGATGATGATGACAACATCACCACACTTAAAGATTTGAAATCATCTTTTAATCAGGCCAGTCTTCTGCTTTAGGCCAGCAGATTTTCCAGCAATGTAAAGAAGATGACAATCCATCATGGGTGCGTGGACAGGACGCCTCTGGCCTGGACAGTTCAGAAGGGTGACTGGTAGAGCCAGCACCTCCCAGGACGGGGTGCTATTCCCACCACCGACCACATCGCTGTAGCTGACGAATTTGCCTGACAGTTTCTCTCTTTGGACCTCCACGGTATTATCAGACAGAGCTTCATTAAGAGCAATAAAAGCTACTTTGGCAGATATTCCTTCAGTTGCAACATTGAATGGAACAAATATTTTCCATCAGGCCTAGTTTTAGAAGGTGAGTCTTTACCCTGTCTCCCTTTATAATATCGATACTATCAATTTTGCAGTCATCCTGGAAAAGCAGAACAGGCATTCTAAAATTGGATGAAGCGGTGGTAAGATAGAATCAGATGAGTAAAGCAATAGAATTTCAGAAGCATTTGGAGAAAGATTTTGTATCCCTTGTTTCAACTATTGCAGAAGTTGGATTCTAACCTGTTGTTACCATTTCAACCAAAAAATGCCATTAATATGTTTGATTTTCCATTGCAGATTATTTTATGAATGTGGTTACTGATATCGTTATTAATTTTCATTTATCTTCTCTGGGCATATGGAGGAAGTAAGGGCAATATAGTAAAACTGACATTGTTTGTAAAAGAAAGGGCATTTTCACGGAATTCTGGCTGGCTACCTTTTTAGATATTTTTTTTACATTCTCCTTCATCTTCATCAATAATCATGATAGTTCACTGAGCTGTGCTTGTAACTATGTTTTTAACAGAGATCTTGAGTCCTGGAACCTCAACCATAGTGTCTTAGTCCATGCTGATTTTAAATTTCCCCAGGAATTTGTTAATGGTATGTTTAGTTTCACCAAAACTTAGGTGAAAGGATTTCTTCAATCCTTGAAAATATTCACAGGATTTCTTTCAAATGACATCTCTCTCAAATTCTTTGTTGTTCTTCATATCTCTCAAATTCTTTGTTGTTTTTCACATTAATTCCATCACTTTTATAGTTCAAATAGTCTGTAGCCTTGAACCTGGTAGAATCCACATCCAGTGACTATGGTGTTGATGTACTCAGATGTCTTTTCCTTTCCCATTTTGGTTTGTTTTCCATGGTACGTGAACTGTGGCTGAAGACATATTATAAAAGCTTTCTCTATACTGAATGTTAGAGAATATAATCTGTACGCTGCTGCGCTAATGAAAATTGTTCATTGTTGCTTACCGGCATGCTCTTTATCAGATTCTCAATAATAACTAAAGTTTCTACCAGGAAATCAAACATTTAAAAATAACATCCATAGCATATTTTGATTATAAATGATAGATTCAAGACATTCTCCTTAACTGTCTTAAATACCTTCCTTTGTATCAATTTGAAATATTCTTCAAGCATGCAACCGCAGAGAGAAGAAAATATTTATTGAGCTCTGTCCTAAGCTGAGGCATGGCACCTCCCACGGTGCAGAAATAAGTAAGACATTGTCCCGAACCTCACAGCCCAGTAAGACACATTCAATGACTCTGTTCATTCAATGAGCTGCCCTCCCCAGGCCTTCTTTTTCCTTACAATGAATGCTGACACAAATTGTACAAGGAAATTGATGAACAAAAGCAAAAAAGACAAATGGCAAAACAATATTTGAAAGTACTTTGTCTTGGGCTGGCTCTTCTCCAAATGACAACTGATAATTAGACAAGTAAATGAGACCTTACTGAAACAACTTGACTTTCCCTGATTAAAATACCGTGCAGAATAACAACATATTGCAGAGGGAACAACTTTTCCTTTTCATGCTTGGTATTCTCTTGTTGAGTTATCATTCAGTGTTGGGTAGAGAAGCAGCCAAATGTACAAAGTTTAGGGTCAAATGAAAATTATCCAAACCTTTATGGGTAATTAGGTTGGGTTATATTAGGCGAGGGAGTATTCATTAGTTACAATGCAAACACTATGTGGTTACTAGACATTCACATCCCGGCATGGTTCCTAGTTCAGCCCATAATTACCTATTCACCAGATGATCAGTTTTGCAGCCGGGTGAAGAAGGAATCCTCAGGAAACACTGTCGTGTAACCCTGGAAACGTGGTGGTGACTAGCAGAGCAAGTGGACGAAGTAAAGCCTCATTATTTCTGAAGGGGAAAAAAGAGTCTCTTTGCAATTTCCCTACCCCTGAAGAGAGCCTTGTGCGTCACTTGGGTAAGCTGTCTCCTATATGCAATTTGAACAACGTTTTTTATAAGCAGCCCTTTGCTCTAAAACAGCGGTTCTCAACCTACGGGTCGTGACCCACAGAAAATGTATTAAATGGCCACGGCATTAGGAAGGTTGAGAACCACTGCTCTAAAATATTAAGCCTAGTGACTATCATCACCATAATAGATTCATTTCCTCAAATGTTGAATGACTTTCAAATTAAAAGTCACATTATAAAATCCAAATTCTTCCAGAAGGTAGTACATTAAACTGGTGTCAGCTAATCATTTCTAAAACCATTTTGGTACAGCGGCCACATTTCACAGGACAGTCCTGGTTTACACTTTTGTCATGCCATGATAATTAATAGCAGCTGTATTCACTCTTATTCTGGGTTCGGTGATTATAAATGGTGAGACTTCTAATTCCAAGTCTAGTCAGGATTATTGCTTTCAAACAATAAAAATAGCTCTGGCTAATTTAAGTTTTTGTCAAGACCATTGGATTGGTTGAACCAAGACCATATAGTCAAACAATAATTACCAGATAATTACCAGGGAAACCAACCAGGTGGATGGATCACTAGTCAGAGTATTTCCTTCAAACCTCCAAACAAGAGTTTTGGGGAAGACTCTCCAAACCAGCAAAAGAGATCAGAGGCTGACCACCAACAAAGAAATCAAAGCAAAATTCCTCCTCCCTTTGACTGGTGTCTGACGTATTGAATTATAACTTCATAATGACAATGTATATCTCCTAAAGACATAAAGATCCATTAGTAAAATGGATGAAAGAACCCAAACCTAAAAACTTTTCTTCTTTGTGGTGTGGCTTGGAAACGCACTTCACAACTCTGATCAGAACACTAAGCTCTGCAAATGGGTAGAACCCCTAAATTTGTTGGTAGACCATTCAGATTTCATTTCCATAACCTGTGAGGATTATCTTAATATAACGATTACATTGGTTTATCAGGCACATGTGGTAGCTTTGTAAAATAGAAAGAATGCTATGGTTTAAGATTGTTTGCAATTTTTAGCTTTAAAAAATTCTTTGTGAGAGTAAAGCTATAGTTTTGTTTTCAAATGTAAATTATTGTTTGTATAAATTAGCATCCTCTTTATTGATAGAAAATTAGAAAGAAGATCCAAGTATTGTTGATAAACAATAAAAGAAGATCGAAGTATTGTCGATAAACAATACTTTCAGAAGGAAACAAGCTAAGTCAATAGATGATAATAAAAAAGCTTATCCCATACTGTGCCAAAAGTGTCGGTAAAAAGATAACTGTTAGCTGCTATTTAAACTTAAAATAATTATTTACCTTATAAGACATTGCTAAAAAGGTTCAGCACCCATAGCACAGTGGTTATGGCATCAGCCATATACACCAAGGCTTGTGGGTTCAAACCCAGCCCGGGCCAGCTAAACAACAATGACAACTGCAACAAAAAATAGCTGGGCTTTGTTGTGGGTGACTGTAGTACCAGCTCCTTGGGAGGCTGAGGCAAGGGAATCGCTTGAGCCCAAAAGTTTGAGGTTGCTGTGAGCTGTGATACCACAGCATTCTACTGAGGGTGACATAGTGAGACTCTGTTGCCAAAAAAAAAAAAAGGAAAAGAAATTGCTAAAAAATGATAACATATACATCACGTGATACTTTAGAAAGGAGTTTTGATTTTTGTATAATAAGGAAGTACATATTCCTCTTGGAATAACATAAGTTCTCCTCAACAAGTGCACATCTATGCAACACACCCATAGAACAAAGAGAAAATTAGATTGTATTAATCCCCTGTAATTTGAATAATAATTTGGTAATTGAACTATCTTCATTCTATTCACTAAATCTTTATTTAACCATAGCCTGCGTGCTGAAATACTGCTCAGCTTAATGTCTAGAATGATAGTATGACTGCAATATATCTTGGATTAATATCACATCCTACCATACCATTAAATATGGCTCAACTCTAATATTAAAGGATTAAAATGAAAATAAAGATGCCATATGTGAACTTATACCTGGACCCACATACTATTTAAAACAAAACACATCATTCATAAGCATTTTTCTTTGCTGGGCTTATTGTAATTATGTTTAAACATGCTACGTGTTTTCTAAATGTTTTTTCTTTACCTCTATATTTCTTGATTGATGATGAAAACAAACTCTGGAGACATGTTAAGAATGATTTCCATATAGATTTTGCACTGTAAAATAAATTCCTAATCACAGCAGGACTATTTGTAAGTTATTCATTCAAACAGAAGAAAAACAGAGCTGAGTCTGTCTATCCCGCCACTGAAAGTCCTTCAGAACATAAGCGAAGACTAATTGTATGCTTAAAAAAAAGCAGAACAAAAAATGTTCTGACAGTAGAATACCCTCCATTCAAACAGGGAATCCATGAGCTCCATGCCAATAAAATATACACATTTCACAGTTTATTAAATTCTTCACATGAAATAACATGTTAGTCAGAATAGGATTTGCTTAAACAAAGTATGCTCAACTCTAATATTATAGTATCATCTCTTCATACTATAATATCTTCAATGTTATGTATCAATACTCTACAAAAGGTATAATTTTACTCAATATTAAAGTAAAATAATCTTATGAATTTTTAGTTTAGAGCATAGAGATATATAAATATGAGGTTAAATCTAAACAAAAGCACACCATTTGTAACTTTGGGTTGCCAGATCACTGACCAACTTAAACAAGTTACTTGAAGTTAGGCTAAGAACAAATTCTCCCTAAATAGTTAGGAAATATAATTTATATATATTCTTTATACTCGCAAAGTTTCTACAACTTTAAAGCACACAAACTTGGAAATAGGGATGAATATGAGAAGAAACAAGATAATTTGTGTGTTCAGTACTCACTAACTGCCTCTACAATATTCTTTCTACATACATGAAATGGAAATACTTCAAATTTTCACAAAATTTTACTACCTCTTTCCAATAAAAAAGCTAAAGCATAAAATTACCTATGTTTTAGGATGATACATCAAATATATTAAACAATATTAGGCGGCACCTGTGACTCAGTGAGTAGGGTGCCGGCCCCATTACCAAGGGTGGTCGGTTCGAACCTGGCCCCAGCCAAACTGCAACAACAACAACAAAAAAAATAGCCTGGTGTTGTGGTGGGTGACTGTAGTCTCAGCTGCTCGGGAGGCTGAGGCAAGAGAATTGCTTAAGCCTAAGAGCTGAAGATTGCTGTGAGCTGTGACGCCAGAGCACTCTACGGAGGGTAACAAAGTGAGACTCTGTCTCTAAGAAAAAATAAATAAATAAATAAATAAACAATATTTACTACTTATTATATAGGTCACCAGTAGGTCATCAAAAACCAAAGTAAGAATTTAAGAGTTCTGTACCCTTCATTCTTCTACAGATGGCTGAACATTCTATTCATTAGACAATATATTAATTGCATTGTATAATAATACCATGTAAAGGCTAATTATTTAATGAGCGATAGTGAATACAAACAGAAATTATCTAATAGTGAAAACTTTCAGCAAAAATACCTTTTTAATTAAAATATGCCATTCCAAAGTCCAATATCCATTTCAGGGCTCTCTTTACTATGAATGTCTAAACAGCTTAATAGCTGATATTATTAAAAAATGCTTTTGCTTTTCATTTATTCCTTGGCTAATGCATATCTGAAATTCTGAATCCCATAATTATATAAGTATGATTCTCAGGCCGGATAAAATATAGTCAGAATTCATTCCAAAGATGCCGTTAATAAGTAACAGTGAGAATTAAACCCTCTGGACAGCTCAGAGAAGTAGGTAATAATTACTTCCATGAATTGTGTGCATAAAATATAGATATATGGGTAATAATGTATATGTGTGTATAGTAAAAATCAATTTATGTTGAATTTCACGGAGAACAAATGATTTAAGTTTTACGAAAACATAGTGTGTGACCAAAATAACACTCTACATTTGTAGAAAGTGTAAGATGCTAGACCTAAAACAAATTTTCTGTAGTATGTTTAGCATCACACTATACTAAAAAAAAGATAAAATCCTTTTTTTCTCTTCTTTTTGGTTTTTAATTTTTTGTTTCTCTGTAAAAATGGACCCCTCCCTATATGTATAGTACTTCTTCTATAGCCAAGACTTCCCTCTTGTGGCTGGTTGATGTCAATATGTACTTCTTTATCTTTTAAGTGACCACTCTCTTAAATTGTTTCATTGTTTCAGCAATGAAACTAGAAAGAACATAACCACATAGTTTAGGATACATAAAGTCAAAGATAAATAGCATCTAAATTTCCTAAACTAATCAGATTCTCAGAAATATTATAGGTTTTAAGTTATCCCAATTAAATTTTCAAATATTCTTTCGAACACTTGGTTTAAGATCTTTGCCTTCCTGAGTATTAACATCCTATCTCTGTTTCTGGCTTACATTTTGGGGGATATTGCTTTGTCAAAACAGAAACAAATAGCTTCTGGAATTAAATATTTTCAATATTTATTAAAATATTTTCTCGGTCTATTTTTTATGTCCTGCTTTAAGTAAAAATAAAGTTGAAAACAACGTGCTTTTAATTAACATTGCTTCAAGTGAACAAAACCCTGATTTACCTGAAATTTAGGATTTACAAGATGGGAATTGGAACTGAGAAGGAAAACTTTAACCTTTAATTCACTATCACCTTGAATTACAATAAAAACTTCATTTGTAAATAACAAAGTAACATGATAAAATTAGGGGAAATAAAGATATATTGACAATTACTCTATATGGTTTGCTGTATAATCCATATGTCAGTTAAAACTCATAAAATCCTATGAATATGTTACTAACTTACATCTCTTAGATGAGAAGATTGCTGTTTTGATAAGCCCCAGGCTGGAATGTTACACTTTTCATAATTAATTACCATATTAGGTTGGCTAAACAATCTTTATCATTTTGGAGGATTGTGCTTTTTCATTCTAACTCAAAAGTAGTAATGTTCAAACACAGAGTTTATATTTAGAAAAACAGACTTTCTAAAAAAATAAACCACATGGATTCTTTACCTCAAAGGAAAAATATTAAAAATATATCTTCTTGTTTGACAATAGACTTTAGCCATTTTAGCTGAGATGACTATTTCTTAGGTGCTGTGAAAAAATACGTAACCAGAATAAAGTAAAAATAGCATAAGAGTAACAAACTTGGTGGTATGAGATTCAAAAGTAGTTGTTTTATAATAAGAGGAAATACAAAATATTTAAAAATTGCAAAAATTTAGAGATAATGTATGTGAAGATTTTTGTAAAACTAAAACTTAGAGATGGACATAATCCATGAAAAAGAGATTTGAATTATTAAGCAGATTGTCAGCATTTGCTATTTCAGGCTAGAAGGCTAGTTGCTGTGCCTCTTTTTTGATAAGGTATCCGAAAAAAATCACCTCTATGGGAGAATATCTTTGAGGGAAATTTCCTTATCTTTACATGATGAGTCCTAATGTATGATCACCAAAATTTAGAAGACTCTTTTGAAAATTATAAAGGATAAATAGGACATATTTGAAAATATTTTAATAAAAAAGATTGTTCTTCTGAGAATAAAAATACAGATATTAGGATGTTTAAAAAAATGTATTATAGTCACCTGGAAAGTTGCAATAGATCATCATTGATTGTTCTCAAGTTTATTTTCTTTGCAACAATCTATTTCCAGTGATCCATAATTAAAGCCATTCTAGTCATGAATAAATATTTAAGATGGGTTGAAACCTGCCATTATTTAAAACGTTATTTTGCCCTGTATTTTAATGAATGAGAAGTGATCTGAGTAATATGTGCTTGCTAATGCTGACAGAGGTTTGAAGTTAACAGCTAACATGAAAACCTTCTTTACATTATTAGGGCTGCCTATCTTAGAGGTTTCATTCTTCAGAGCTGAGCATGCTTGTTGAGTTTTAAACTGCTCGAGTTATCTTTAATTCCATTAGAAATAAAGCATGAGACAGTAAAAACTGTTCTGTCTGAGAAATACCATCTTTCTTAATTCAGTGTCATGGAGAATCTTTCAGAGAAATATCAAGGGTTGTCAAATGCTGCTAAACCAATGGGCCATATTAGATTTAAACCATGATGCATACTTCTGTTGAAAGCAGTATTATATTAGTAGAGCATACAATAGACTTGACTACAGAAGACAAATCTGGCCATATATTTGTCATAGGTATGCACTCACAAGTTCTCTATTCATTTCAATTGTCATAAAGCACCAAATGCATCTTACTAAACTCTCTTTGGTTAAAAAGGGAGAAGAAAGATAGATATCTAATGCACACTATAATAAAGACATTTTTATAAAACAAGTCCTGTCTACAAGGGATTAAATAGATGGTAGATGATGAAATATATGAGTTACTACTACAGCAGTAAAATATTAATGATTTCAAATTTTAGTTTAATAATTCCATTGTGGAGAAATAAGGTCTTTTGGTTCATTTGTTTTTATTTGTCACATTTGGTAACTCTGTTTCAAGGCTTCAACATATTTTTGCTTTATATATGCTTAACTACTTACATTAATTATTATTATTTTTTTTTTGGTAATTAAGCTTCCTGATATGTAAAAGAAATAATAAATCTATTCTGGCATCAGCACATAAGTCACTGTATGGAATAAACAATAGAAATAGCTATGGAAAAAATACTTTATGTAAAAATTAAAAAAGTATAATGGAAAAATTAAGAAACCAAATAGCTAAGAAAATAAATATACAGAGCAAAAACAAAGAGCATATGATTATCTCTACAGATACATTTTAAAAATGACAAAATTTCACCCTTTTAAGATAAAAATCCTCAACTGGTTAGGCATAGAAGGATCATATCTCAAAATTATAAAAGCCATATATGACAAACCCACAGCCATCCTCATACTGCATGGGATAAGTTGAAAGCATTCCCACTAAGAACTAGAATAAGACAATGTTGCCCACTGTTTCCACTTCTATTTAACATAGTGCTGGAAGTCCTAGCTAGAGCAATTAGGCAGAAGAACAAATCACAGAGTATCCAATTTGGAAAGAGTGGGTCAAACTATTAATTTTTGCTGAAGGTATAATCTTATATCTAGAAAATCCCAAAGACTCCACAGAGAGACTTCTAGAATGGGTAAATAAATTCAACAAACTCTCAGGTTACAAAATCAGTGTACACAAATCAATAGCATTCTGATACCCAATTAAGAGTCAAGCTGAGAGTCAAATTAAAGACTCAATATAACTCACAATTGCTACAAACAAAATAATATACCAAGGAATATGCTTAAGCAAGGAAATGAAAGATCTCTATTAATAGAATTATGAAACAATGAGGAAAGAAATTGCAGATGACCCAACAAACGGAAAATTACATCATGCTTGTAGATCAGTAGAGTCAACATTGTTGAAATGTCCATACTACCAAAAATTATTTACAGATTCAGTGAAATCCCCACCAAAATGCCAATGTCCTATTTTGCAGACCTGTAAAAAGTAGTTCTATGCTTCATTTAGAACCAGAAAAGAGCCTGAATAGCTAAAGCAGTTGTAAGCAATGACAAATCTGGAGGCATCATATTACCGGACTTTATACTGGAAGGTTGTAGTAACTAACACAGCATTGTATTGGCACAAAAACAAAGACGTAGACTAATGGAAAAGAACAGAGAACCCAGATATAAAAGAATCCACATACAGCCAATTGATCTTTGACAAAGAAGACAACGATATACACTGGAGAAAAATATTCCAATTTAATAACTGGTGCTAGGAAAATGGGAAATTCACATGCAGAAGAATGAAACAGGATTTGTACTTGCCACCACTCACAAAAATTAATTCTAGATTTAAAAAAAGACGTAAATGTAAGGCATGAAACCATAAGAACTCTAGAAGGAAATGTTGGGAAATCTCTTCTACTTATAAGACTGCAGAGTTTATGAAGAAGACCCCAATGGCAATCACAGCAACAACAAAAATAAATAAAAGAGACTTAAGCTTCTGCACAGCTAAGGAAATAATCAATAGAGCAAATAGAAAAACTACAGAATGGGCGAAAATATTCACAAGCTATACATCCAATAAATGTCTGATAACCAAAATCTATGAAAAACTCAAGCAAATCAATGAGAAAAGTACAAACAACCCCTTTAGAAAGAATAGAAGAACAAACACCAGAAGTACTCACTATCAAATTGTATCAATGAGCACACATACATAGAAAGAGAAATTAAACTCAGTGGAAATCAAACAGGGGGAAGTAGGGAGCAGAGGGTGAGAAAAACTTACCTAACAGGTGTAATGAACGCTACCTAGGTGATGGGTACATTTGTAACCTGACTCAGGCATATCAAAATCAATACATTTTACCAAAAACATTTGTGCCCCCATAATATTTTGAAATTTAAAAATAAATAAATAACCAAACAAACTTTCATGGTATAAATCAAATTTAAGAAAATATTAATAATACACAAATTTTATATAAAGTATTATATTTTCTAAATTTATTTAATTTTAATTTGTTCTTCACAACTCTTTAAGCTATGACATTTATTTTATTATAATTTGCTTGTCATATTTTGCATACCTAGAAAAAGGAGTTCTATGCTTCATTTGGAACCAGAAAAGAGCCTGAATACCTAAAGTAGTCTTAAGCAAGGACTTAGACTATATATCCATTTTAAGGAAATTCAATTTGTAAATTGTTGTAAGCTTAAGCACAATCAGGGTCAATGAACTTAAAATTCTAGACTGATGGGTTCATATTTAATAAAACTATGAAACCAATTATGTGTTCCTGAGCAATTATATGACATCATTTTTTCAATCTATAGCAATACTATATTCTTAATGACTATGATACATAAAATGACATTGAAAATGCTTATTCTGAAGAAAAGAAAACTTTTGAGAGAGATTTGGAAGCATTGCATTGTGTAATGGATCTATCACTCTTTTTACAAATGGCTGAATAATGATCATTAGGATTCATTCATAAGGAAGCCCACACAGGGTCCAATGTCTAACAATTTGTTTCCTAGAAGGGAGAGCTGCCCATTGTTGAAAGGATTCAGAACCTATTCTTGTGGGATAAAGCAAAGATTTTCAAACTAGACTTCTGGAGTCAGAATATTGGTTTCAAATCCTGGTTCTACTACTGAGATTGTGACCAACTATAGCCCTGGGAATAGGTCACTGAAGATTAAATAAGAGAAGACATAAAAAGCACTTAACACAATTGGCTTTTCATCAGTAGCATAATTTTAAGTATTATTACATAAATTCCCTGCAGGATCAGTGCCTGTAGCTCAGCAGCTAGGGCTCCAGCCACATGCACCAGAGCTGGCAGGTTTGAACCCAACCTGGGCCTGCCAAACAACAATGATGACAATTACAACAACAACAAAATGGTCAGGCATTGTGGCAGGCACCTGTACCTGTAGTTCCAGCTATTTGAGAGACTGAGGTAAGAGAATCGCTTAAGTGCAAGAGTTTGAGATTGCTGTGAGCTGTGATGCTACAGCACTCTACCGAGGGCAAAATAGTGAGACTCCATCTCAAAAAAATAATCATAATAAAAATTAAAAAATAAATACATTCCCTGTAGTCTAGAGGGTGGTTATAAACAGGTATGTATTAAGCAATGAGATGTCATCTAAAGTATGATGACAAGTAAGACAATTCCTGCTTGTGAGGAGCTTATCTTCTCAAATTAGACAAAAGGCTAAATCATTTCAATATGGCCTGGTAAGTGTTAACCCCCTGGGGATTGTGGGAACACAGAAAGGAAGGCACTGGACTCCCGTGAATTTCTAAGTAGGCTTACTCTGCAGATGCTAGAAGTTTAGCCAAAGCATTCGTGGCTCTTAGTTTCTTTTGATGTGCCCTAGATTTTGATTGCTAATGGCTATTTTCTAATTGTCTAGGTTGACAGTTTCTACAGATGACTAATATCTTTTTTTTTTTACTTCATATGAGTTTCACTGTTAGAAAGTAGCCTTATACTCAATAACAACTTCAAATTTTCTACAAAGAAATCTTTAGAAATGAGGTTGAAAGTTAGGAGTAGAACATTTATCTGAAAACTGTATTTGTATAGCAAGCACATCAATTTTTAAATTATGATGTCCTGAAATAACTTGGGAGCAGCGATGATGGGGATGAAAATCTCTACAAGCCACTTTTGGGGCCACCACTGCTGGGTTGGTAATATAAAGCACAACTTAATCATTTTTGTATTTCCGGAAATAACACTTTATTCAAATTGAGATTGAAAAAGCTCTAAATGTGAAAAAACTAGTTGCCCTCAATTTGTAATTAACCTGATAAAGGATTATCTCTGCCTCAAGAACCATCGCCACTGTTTTCTTCTTTGAACATCTTTGAGTTCTTCAAATACCAATTGAATACCACATCCTCTGATTCTTGTGAATAATTTCTTCTTTTATGAAATATCATTTTTATGTTTGAACACAATTTTATTTTTAATAGAGTTGTTTTGTAGTTTTCTTACTTTTTTCTGCATCTTACTGATCTATACATCATCACAGCCATAAAATGGTATTTTTTCTTCAGTGAAGACTTCATAAACATTTGCAAAATAATAAAATTAAACAGTCATTGCTTATCTCAGTTTAATGGTAAAAGAAGTATAGAAGTAGCTTTAGCAGATATTCATAATTCATAATTTTGATGTAATTCCAGCTTTAAAATCCCTCACAATATAATTTGACCTCAAATAATGTGGTTCATAAGAGTGACTGGGTTTATATTTGTATCAAATTCCATTGTTATGCAATTGCTAAATTGCAACTCGGTAGCCAATATCCTGTGTTTCATTCTTGCCCTTTGACAAAGCTTTATAAAGTATTATGGGTTATAGAAAATAAGGGCATTATCAAAATCATAGAGCTAACAAATAAAAGCAATTCACTGGCATATGCTTTTGAGCCAACATTTTATTATGTTAAAAATGTTCCCAGGTCTTTCTAATATACACTATAGATGATCTTTTTTTTTTTTCTTAGAGAATTGATATCTCCTAAAAATTAAGTTATATGCAAAATTTAAATTTAGAAAATTAATAGAAATGAGCAAAATAAAGATGCCTAAATCATTTAAGAATTTCTTTGTGACAAACTGTTTAAAAGCCTATTGCCCCCAAAGAAATTTTCCGATTTCAGCATTTAAACAATTGATTGGCTATTGTAATTCCTACAGAGAATACCTATAACTGTGAAGGCAAGTTTGTGATGAGCTTTATAAGCTTCAAGACTTTAGCTGGCCAAAGGACAGATACTATATAGAATGATACAGAAGTTTATTAATAAAGCTACTTCCTCTAAACTAGTACCTGCACTAGTATTTCTTGCTTTCTTCCTGCCTTCTCGGGAGCTACTTTCTCTATTTTATATTCACATTTTATTTCAGTTTAGTAATATTCACCTAAGGTAGCATTTACTTAAGTAGATTTCATGAAACAGTAGTTCCATGATACATATTACAATAAAATGAAAACATTGTCACACAAGCCCTAGAAAATATTACGTTATCCATTGTCTTCCTTGGAGATTTATATATTAGAGTATTATGTATATTTGAATAATCATCATGATATTAAAAATTGTGAGAAATCATACAGTAAAGAAACTCATTTAATTTGGTTAACAATAATTTTTCAAGTTTACATGACTTTTACCAAGTAACTCTTATTAGAAATAACAAAATATAATAGCACATATATAAGATATATGCATGGAATTGTAATATATATGATAATATGCAACTATAGCATACCATTTAATCATCATACACTCTAGTATGTACTATTGTTATCCAAGTTTTCAGATGAAGAAATCAAAGCTTTCCAAAACCAAGAATTTATTGAAGTTGATAAAAGTGGTTAGACTAAGGACTAGTCTGGGTCAGGTGTCCGTTCTTCTACTCACTGTGCTCTTCTGTCTCAATGTAATTGCACACTTTGATAAATGTATTTTAGATTTTATAGGAAAGCAGAGTGATAGAGATGTTATCTTTTAAAATTACATTCTTCAATTTTTAAAAATATTATTTGGAGTAAAGTAATGATGGTAAATGAAAAGCAAGACTCCAAAGAATCCAAATGTGTTTTAATTTATCCTGAAGTATAATTCTCTGTGGTATATCAACTCTTTTTAATAGAATTTTCACCTTCACTCTTATCCGCTTACATATCTGATTTATTAATCTTTTTTCTTTTATTAATTCCTGCCTTATGATTTCAATAACTTATTTACAATTGCAATTTACAAAGAGCTGAGTAATGTTTCAGTTGAAGGTCAAACTGAGTCTTCTTTGCAAATCTGTTTAATAATGAGCATTCCTATATATTCATTTACTGTTAATCAGGCTCAACAATTAAAAAGAGAAACTAAATAATAACATATGTAATTAATTTACATGACAAATTACATATTGGATTTTCAAAAGACTTAGGGATTCAGTTAACTTTACTAAACTCTTACTTTGTGTTGGACATTATACCAGACACAGTGATAAAAATTAAACGTGGATTCTGTCTTTATAGAGCAAGTAGTCTAGTAGGGAAAAACAGTCGTATAATAAATGAAACTCTAGTACTCTAACACAAACAGAATGAATGTGATGTGCATAAAGAATTAGGGGACCATAGAAAAGAGAGTACCCGTCTCAGATTTCTGGATGAAGAGTGAGTTAGCCACAGTGCAGAAGGTTATGGAAGGATGTGGTCCCAGCAGGGAGAATCACGTTCTCCAATTCCAGATGTGAGACACAGTCACATGTGTCTATGTTTATGTGTTTGAATAGTAAGCAGCTCATGATTTTTAAGGCATGAAATGATAGAATGTAAACTATGCACCAGAAGAGACTGGATAGGTAAGCACAAATCAAGCCACACAAGTCTACCATATTGTGCCAAGAGATTTGTGAAACTCACTGAATAATTTTAAGCAGTGTTAACAAGGGTAGACTTGCATTTTGGATAGAATTCAATGGTTTCAATCTGAAAAACAAGATTTTCCCGAAACATCATTGGTGATAAGACCAAACTGAACTTTATCATGATTATTTAGGGGAAAGATGACGAGGGACTGAGTAAGCAAAGAGAAAGTGAACAGATCAATTCATGCAGCACTTAGAGGATAAAACTGGAAGGTAGAGGATGTGCACCAATGCAAGGAGGGATGACGAACTGCAGGTATACCCCACAAAATTCACATAGGAAACTCCTCCCCTCTGTGCTGGAATTTTGGAGGTGGACACCTTGAGAGGCATTAGGTCTAGATGAGATCATGTGGGAACCTCCCATGATCTTATGAGAATTAGTCTGTTTATAAGAAAAGAGAGGCCAGAATTCTCTCTCTCTCTCTCTCTCTCTCTCTCTCTCTCTCCCCCCTATGTGAGGACACAACAAACTGACACCATCTGCAAGCCAGGAAAAGGGGTCTGACCAGGCCACAAACCTGCAGGCACCCCGATCTTCAGCCTCAGTCTCCAGAGCTGTGAGGAATAAGTGTCTGCTATTCAAACTACATCATTTTGTCCAAGAAGTTCTAGCTGACTAAGACAGAGGGTGAGAGTAGAAGGCATCAAGTCTGACTACCCATTTTTGATTTGTGTGAAAGACTAACTGTTGGGAACATAAACCAAAAGGAAGAAGGAAGAAGATTGTGTCTGGAGGAAAGATAATGAGTTGCCTTCTGAGTGCACTGAATTTGATGCATGGGTCAAACCCATTTTATATATTTTTACATACATGGAGATATATATATGAAGTAATAGTTACATGACAAAAAGAAGGGAAAGAGCAAATGCTACCGTAAGATATAAGCATGCGTAGATGCACGCAAACACCCCCAGACAGCTTTACATTCTCTATCCTTAACCTAAAGTTTGAGAAGAGGTAATTAGCCTTAAGATAATTGAAAAGTAAGTAAATATTATTGTATACCCAGCTTCCACTTGTGAATTTTGCCTTTCCCTGGTGGTATTTCACTTTCCTAAGGACAAGTCATTTTGGAGAAGACTGCTTTGGATGCAAGCAAGAAGCAAGTTTAAGAGGTCAATGCTGGCATCTCAACAGCAACTGGAAAACTAGGGAGAAAAATCATCTTAAGAGAAATAAGTCTGTAGTATGTACGAGGCAGAAATAAACCCAACTCACTCTGATTAAAATAAAAATAAGAAGAATTAATTGTCCCAAATGACCAAATGATCCGAGGGTAACTAACTTCAGGCATTGCCTGTTCCAGAGTATTCAACAATATCAAGATGCAAATGCTATTGTTTTTCTCTGTTCTATTTTCCCTTGCGAACCTTATTCTCATGTCAATTTTCACTATTTTGGGGGTCCTGAGAAGCTCCTTGTTTATATCATCTTATTTCCTATTAGGACAAATATCTTTATTTTTGAGTTCCAAATGAATCCCAGAATTGAGTCTGATTGGCCGGGCTTGGGGCATCTGTTCATCCATGAACCAGTGTCCCCAGTGGGCATGGAATGTGCTGACCGGCTCAGCCTGCATCATTTGTCCACAGCAAGTCCTGGCAGAGGACAGGATGGATACAGTTCAGAATCACTGAAATAGAAGGAGGTCCCCAACAGAAAATCAGGTTCTGATTCAAGAAGGAATAGTGGATACTGGATGACAGAATCAACAGCTATCCTCTGACGAGCCTCACAGCTCACACACCCAGGGTGGGAGAAAGAGCACGCGTGCCTACGTGTTGTGCTTATTTGCATGCAGGTCTGTGTGCTCACCTACAGTGAGAAAAGTCTGCAGCACGCTGCTTTGCTTCCCTGCAAGCGCCTTGCATTGGGAGACTCCTCCCTCACCTCCGCTATAATAAAAAGCTGAAGAAAATCTTTACAGTGTCCCTGGCTCCTAATAATCTTATCAGCTCTTGAGAAGCAATCCCTTAGTAAATTCATCCTGTCTTTCCCTCTCAAATATTCTAATATCCCACTCTGGAGCTTCCTATTCAAAGCAAACAAGGCCCTGTTTAGTTTACCATCAGGGAAATTCGAAGTGACTCCTTTGTCTGCTCTTGCTGCCCAAATATTTGACACATCGCAAGGAAATAGACAAATGACAGCTCATCAAAAGCATCTGGAAAGAGGTCAGGAACCACATACTTAAGCATAATACAAAATTTGGACAGTTTTTATTGCTACTTTCCTTCCTTCACAAAGCCAACATGCCTGTATTTCCACTCCCTCCTTCATTTTCCTGCTGTCTACTTGCTTCTGTTAAATAAAACCAAAACCAGTCATCAACCCTGGATCAGTCAATGTGAATGGATGACGGTCTGGTATTCTGGCCCTTTATAAGCCACATGCCGGATGTTTTCTGAATATCCAACTCCTCTTTAAAAAGTTTAAATATTGAAATTCCAAACAATTTAATTTTAGATATTATTTTATAAGGAAGAAAAAGGCATAACAAGTCAGAAATCACTTGCCACCTACTGGGCACTCAGAGAAGACATCTAGGTACTGATGGATAGTATGACTAGAGAAACATAGAAATTAAGATGATTTGTAAAGGCATTCCCTCTATTTTATCTGCTCTTTGCCTAGCACCCAGGGCAGAGTCTGACACATAGTAGGCCTTGCTGGATTGTTTGTTGAATAAGTCAGTAAAAGAGAATTCTAAGTGTACAATATATGGAAACAGACATTGTAAGTAGGATAACTATTGTGAAAATCCTTTACGAGAAAACAAACCAACCGATAAAAAGGGAGCAGAAAAGCACCAACACACTGAGCTTCAGCTATAGCAATCTCAATTAATAATCAAGCTTCTATAATACTAGAGGGAAAATTTTTGAGAGAAAAAGTAGATTGCTTTCTGAGAGCTTCTGTAATGCTAATAGAATCTGAAGACTCCATTGTCGCACTGATGATTCAGTGGTAAAAAGCAAGCACACTTTTTTTGGCCTTCATTATCAGCCCATTTCTGGCCTGATTTCCTTTAGATGATTTATAGAGTCTGCTGCATCTGAACTGTGACTTTCTATATCAGAAAAGGAAATGAAAGATGAACAAAAGAAAAAAGCAGGGAGGGGGAAGGAAGAAGAAGAAAAACAAAAAAACACAAATCTCAAAATTATTTTTAAAATGTCCTAATCTCCTGCCCACTCTATACTTAAGGTTGAAATTTCCTTATTTCCAGAACTTCTTCCCACCTGTTACGCTCCCCAAACTGATAGTGTCTTGCATCTCAAGGACATCGACACAGCTTTATGGTTTGTGAAGCAAAACCTGTTTTGTTTTGTTGTGCTGCGTTTTTCAAGCTGTCTTTGGTCAACAGCTGGAAGAGTCAGAGATCCAGCCACACTTCAATACTCCCTTTGGTGCTCTTCACGGCAAACATTCTTTGTGGCAACAGCTAACATTTGCCGGTTAAACCATAAGCACATTTTGTGCCCATTACTGACAAACTTGATAATTTTTGAATAATTTTAAATCACTCCAGTGCCCAGGAAGACCAGAAAGAAAGCCCAAGCCAAGTGCCTATTTCACAGCGTAGCTGCCACTTCTCCAACTGCCAGGCAGCATAAATGAAGTTCTGAAAGTCCTGTGATCAATAGGCGAATTTGTAAACAGCCACAAATGCAGCCTCATTCAAATAAAAATTAGTATTCAAAGTTGCTTTATTTTATGCAGCACCCAGTGATATGACCAGCTGCATCTACAGAGTTTATTTACTTAAACCTCAAATATCTACATGTGAGGTTTTATACGTGAGATTTATGCTCAAACACATGAAATAAGGCTGGGGGAGGTGGCTCACGCCTGGAATCCTAACATTCTGGGAGGCTTAGGCAGGTGGATTGCATGAACTCAGGAGTTTGAGACCAGCCTGAACAAGAGCTCAGAGTTTTTAGAGACCCCATCTGTCTCCAAAAACAGTAAGCAGGCATTGCGTCAGGCTCCTGTGGTTCCCGCTCCTCAGAAGGCTGAGGCACGAAGATCACTTGAACATAAGAGTTTGAGGTTTCCGTGAGCGAAGAGCACTCTACTTAGGGTGACAAGGTGAGACTCTGTCTCAAAAAAAAAAAAAAAAATAGGTGGCGCCTGTGGCTCAACGGAGTAGGGCGCCAGCCCCCATATGCCAGAGGTGGCAGGTTCAAACCCAGCCCCAGCCAAAACTGCAAAAAAAAAAACCCAGGGAACATTATCAAGACTAGCACTGAGGAATAGAATATAGATCCTGGATGAACATAAGTATTATTATGTAAAAGGTAAAAATAGAAACTTCATTTGGATTTGTATTGATGTCTTTTTTTTTTTTTTTTTTTATGGTTTCTCTCTTGAGAAAACGGAATGTGTGATACCGTGCTCAACATGATGAGACTACAGTCTGATTGGCCCAGTCTTACTGGCTTGTATCTGGATAACCATAATCAGTTGCTAAAATTCTTTAATGCAATACCTCTGATTAGGCTAAACAAAAGGTTACACTAAGTTCTTAGTTTGAAATCATTTGTACCTGTTGCTCCATTTCTGAGCAAATTCTGTCCTCTTGTCCCTTAATTATCTGTCCTCGCTATGCAAACCTACCCTGCAGGCAGATCTTTGATTGTGTGGGAACTTTCTGGCCTTGCTGGAATAATGAAACCCACCTTTCCATTATTATTTCCATCAAGAGAAAACCCAAAACGTCTCTCTATAAAAAATGACCTTTACGAGGAATCACACTCTTAATTGATCAAACACTGAGAGTATGCTACATTTTAAAAATCCATCAGAAAGCCATGATTTCTTTTATCGTGCTAGATTTATGAATTAAAGCTTCTTTTCCTGGGCTTTCTGCACATTAGCATCTTTGATTGCTGCTGAGTAAATATAAGCATTTTAATGGCTTCTTCTCAAATGGTTCTTAAGAATCTTTAACGATCTCCCTTGGCTTATCCATAGGCATAAATAAGAAAACACCACACCTGTGAAAAATATTATATATTATCCATAAGGTAGTAAAAGCCAGATTTGCCATCATTTTATCCAGTAGTAAGTAGAGGAGAATAAAACAATTAATGTTCACTATGATGATGATTATTATTTTTCAAAACAAAATTAGTCTATGAAGGAAGAAATACCATGAAACATTCAATGGTACTGCTGTTCACTCAGACCCAAAGGAGTTGTGATGCTGTTTTTTCTTGGTTGTCCTCACACATAAGACATACTAAAATGTGGAGTTTATGGCAAATTTATAATGTGGAGGACACTAATAAATTTCATATGAAAAACAAATGATTCACTTATAATTTACATGTGTAAAGCTTTTTTTAAACTTTGAGTTATTTCAGCAATTTCTGAAACTCTAGCTGAATTTAAAAGATGGGTGGTAAGCTTAGAAATGAATTCAGACTCACAGAATGAATACAGGCAGCACTAGCTGGGGTTGTTATGCACAAATTCTGTAACTACATGTTGTCTAGGACTAGTCAAGTTCAATTAGGGAAAACAGCTAACTAACATAAGAATCATGAGTTAGCAGTGCAGTGCTGAAGTTAAAATGTAAATTTAATCCTGAAATACACAAATAAGCACAAAGGAATGTAAGAGATAAGAGGTCACCTTCTTATTCACATTGCAGCAAAGAAGAGAAAGTGGAAAATGTGCTAAATGATTGGAAGAATCCTAGGAATGTTAACAGGACAAGTAAGGTTTTAATACTCATTCAGGCCACCATTTATTCTCCCAGCTCTAACCTTGAGTAAAGTTGCTATTTAGATTCACAGAAAAGATAGCCCTTATTATCTCTAACGCTGCATTTTTAAGCTCCGCAAAGCATATTAAGGGAGAGAGAGTACATTATTTATATTGACTCCCGTCTCAAGGAAGCTGGATGGATTAACTAAACCGTCTTTGGCAAATGTGTTTTCATTTTACACCAGACCTAAATGACCCTCTGCTGTTGACAATGCACACCTGGGATCTCAGTGCTTTCTTGGACTAGGCAAGTGATCATGAAACATCATTATACATTCCTCATCCATATACTGAATAAATAAGAGACATGTACCTGCAAGAGAACTGCAGTAAGAATCAAGCAAAGCCCCTTATTAACTCTTAGTAAGCTGGTTAAGAGCAAGGCACTGACTGACTTGCTTCAATTCTTACCTAGGCTCTGAGCCCTCCCTACAAGCTATAAAGCCATGGGCCAGCCTGGCACAACACTGGGATTTAATGTTTTCAAGAGCTTATGCCCAGCTGGTTCCAAATATATGCTTAAAATTGTGTATTTCAAATGTGAGTACAAAATGTCATCACTAGACGTAATCATCACTCCCTAGGACCAGGGCAACCAGAAAAGAAGCCAAAGGCAGCATGAAGAAGTCGTTCCATGTGTTTGTCATTTAGTACACACCAAATGCATTTACTGGCATTAATGCATGATCATTTCCCTTTATCTTTCAGCCTTATCAGAAGTTCTTTGTATACAAATAGATCTGAATCTATTTGTGAATATTTTATGCATACAATAAGTTGTGGGTGGGGTTCTTATAGCCTCTCTAATGAAAGCAAGTCCTTCCACACACACTGCAACAAGAAGCACTGCATTCCCTCCCCACCCTATTCTTCTAACTAGTATCTGCATTAAATAGCAACAAGACTTTTGAAAGTCAAAATTGTTTGTGGGATTAATGATCTCAAAAATAACTCTCATTCAGCCTCAAATAGGCCTTTTGTCTCACTTGGTAATATTATTCATTACTCTCAACCTCATGAAATTCACATAGAGAGAGGCAACATGATCAGCTTTTGGAATACAAGTGTGACTTCCTTCCTCCAGTAAATGGCTTTTAAAAATAATGGGGGATGGGAAACTTTGCTGAGCTAATATGAAGCTCTCATTAAGAATCTAATGCTTGCTCTAGTATGCACTGATTTATTACTTTCCAAACATGTGTTTGCTTTTTCTTGTAGACACAAGCTTAGAGTCAAACACTCCATAATTGACTGCTTATGAATGTTTTCTATTGAATCGTTGACATTGGTGGTGTGTCACAGCTTGAGAGAGTGATCCACAAAACTCTTGTGCCACCACTGAAAGATCATAGGAGTATTTGCCATTCATGTCTGTGCTTTAACTGGTATTTGATGAACACAAAGTCTATAAAGATTGTTGGATACATTTACTATTCAGAGTCAAACTGAAGATTTATTTTACATTTTCATGCAATACTCTGAGGGAAATTATTTCTACACTTAACAGATCTAACAGAGTTGAATATACTATATATGTTATTTTCCAGACATAGTAAATGCTAAGTCTGCTTTTTATTTCTTTAAAAAAAGAAGAAGAAGAAGAAAGAAAATAGCTTTCATCTTAGGAGCTTGGTTATATTACATTTCTAACACAAAGCAAAACATTCTGAAGGATGTACTCATCTTTGATTCTAAAAACCATAGAAAAGGGATTCTTCAGGGGTGATAATATACACCCACTGAAGTGGGATTTTTTTAAAAAAATAGAATTGTTTTCCAGTCACACTATCTCTACTTTCCTTTAAACAATGCACATATTTTCCAAGACCAGCTGTAAAATCATGGAGTATTAGAGTGAAAGGACATCTTGAATATTCTCTTTTCCAATCACATCTTCTGACAGCGCTTGGTTAAGAATCATCTGTGGCCACAGGAAAGTGTTTCTCTACACTAATAACTGAACTGAATGGGGCATAAGCAAGCAAAGTTATTGAGAGCAATTAAGACTATACCATAGTGTTCAGCAAGTTTGGACATAAGCAAGCAAAAGTTATTGAGAGCAATTAAGACTGTACCACAGTGTTCTGCAAGTTTGGACCGCATGGCATCATCAGCTTTCTAATAGCACCTTTCTTTGTTGGACCCCTGCAAACCTAAATGCTGTAGATCATCATTTCACCAATTTCCAACAGTTCCTGCTCTAGAGCACAGAATTAGACAGATCAATGTCATGACAAGGAAAATGCAAAATAAGAGCTAACAGACCAAACTTGCCAAAGGATTATGTCAGTTGAAGAATTTTGAAAGTGCTGAATATCAAATAACTCTTGCTACATAGAGAGGCAATCACGACTTACTCAACAACCAAATAATAACTGTCCTTTGATATTTTGAAACTGATGGATTTGGATTACTGAATTTCATTTGGGGGCAGATATGGAAAAGTGAATCATGGCACTGTGGGAAACCTAAAGCTCCTCCCCTTCCAACACCCATGACAAACTTGCTGGAAGGTACTTCCCCCTCTCACCCTTATCCTGTGTACCTCATTTAGGCTGTAGTTTGCCCTCTGTAACTTCCTTTTCCCACTAAGTTTGCCTTTGATCTTTCTCTTTTGGAAAAATTGTGTAAGGAAGAAGGCAGGGTAGGGGCCAAGACTTGTAAGGGGAGAGAAAGTCACCCGTATGACAATGGAATGAATATAACATATTATTCATTCAGAGCTATCAGGAAATCCATCTGTACTTTATGAATTCTTTCTGGATCTTTTGTTTTTATTTTTTTTCTTTTTCTAACTTATAATAAAAAGTTGCATACATTTATAGTGTATGACATGTTGTTTTAATCTATGTGTACCTTGTAGAATGGCTAAATCAAATAAATCAACATATGCATTACAGCACATACTGATTGTAGTTTTGTGGCGAGAACACTTAAAATCTACTCCCTTAGCAATTTTTAAAGTGTATGCTGTATTATTATCAACTGTAGTCAGAATGATGTACAATAGACTCTTGAATTTATTTCCCCTATCTAGATGAAATTTTGTGTCCTTCTTCATATTTCCCCAATTCCCCCACCCCATCTTATTTCTTAATTTGGTTCCTTTGACATTTTCTCACTAAATTGTTATGCACACCAACTGATGACTCCTGACAAGATCTATGGTAGATATTATTAGTGAAGCCATTATAAATACCTTAAACTAAAATGAAACAAAATAGAGTAATGTCTACCTGGATAATAAAGATTTCCTTACTGTTATTCTTAAAGCTATCTTTAGAAAATCTTGCTGACTAACTTGCCTAGGAAGGTGTCTTAAAAGTTTCATCAATTGGCTCATCTGTGAGATCTCTACTATTGATGACATATGCTGATTACTTGAGTTTGGAAGTAGCTGTATTGGTGTATGCCCACTAGTTCAATTTGGTTTATACTTTACATTCTCAGGACCATCAGCTCCATTCAACTCTCTTCCCATCTGCCTTAACACTCTCCCTAGCTCTCTCTTTCCCTTCCTTCCAGCCTTCTAGCTAAGCATCTTCTTCTGAACATCAGCTGGTATTTTTTTTTTCATTTCTATAGCTAAATAGATTGATTCTCACCAACACTTTAAATCTAGAAAGAAATTATAGGGTCGAATTCCAGGTCTATTTTTAGATCTCTAAGTGTTCTCCAAACATCCTTCCAAAAAGAATGCATTAGTGTGCATTCCCACCAGCAGTGTAGAGGTGTTCCCTTTTCTCCACATCCACCCAAGTGCCCATTGACCCACGAATGGATTAATAAATTGTGGTACATGTATACCATGGA
>CAUYRH010022633.1:0-32688 GCA_963574655.1 Perodicticus potto | reverse complement strand
GGGCCAGCGCCCTGCCTCTCAGCCACATACCTGGGCGCTGGTGCAGGCCCCGGCCTGCTGCACATCCTGCTCTGCCGCAGGCCTGTCTCCCGCCTCTCAGGTGGCTCTGTGCCTCTCACAGCCTCCTCTGCGTCTTCTAGATGGTCTTTAGCTCTCTAAGAGCCTGTATTTTGTTCAAAAAAAAAAAAAATAAATAAAAATAAACAACAAACAAAAAATCATGGCATGAAAACTCTTTCCCTCACTCTTTTTCTTTTCCACTCCCTCCTCTCGCTCTTCCCTGCCCCCACTTTCAAGAGGACAGTGAGGGAGTTTCCAGTCTGTACTCCTGGAATGTAGGAAGGAGGTCGCTGTTGTTGCCGGGTATACAGTCGGTATGGGACACAGGGCCCTAACCACATAGTGCTTGAACCCAAACAGGAGATGTTCGGGGGCCTCAGAGTGAGGAGAGTATCCCCACTCGCTACTCAGAGACTGAGTATATAGTTCTTAAGGCTGCTCTGCTATTTTTGAGTTTACATGAATCAAAATACAGTACCAAGTAATTGGAAATTCAACAAAGAAAGCAGCTAGCCTTGCACTAGTCAAATTTACACTGTCCAAATTAAGAACACAGCAAGTAGAGTGTGGTTTGAATATGACTGGTTGGGACTCAACATAGCTTGGCTGCTAGTCCATGTTTACTCACTAGGATTTTAGCCTTTTATACTTTCATTAAAATTATGCATACCATTAATTTCTCTTTAATATATTAGTCCTTTAGAGCCTGTGGAACAAGCACATTAAATCTTGAATATGGTTAATCAGAAGAATAGTAGTTGTGAGTAGCGATATTTTGATGAGATGAGAAATTCAAGGAACTCCCATGTGTAAATAAAATGTGATAACTACTGAATATGTCTCTGTGATTAGGGAGACGGGGGCAGGCGGTTTCAGGAATGCTGACTCTGAGAGGGTAACATTCATAAAAATTTCAGTGATGTTTGCATGTGAGTTGTATCACCATTTCATTCATAGGATTCATTTTTCTAAATTAGTTCTTAAAGACATTTTAGAAATATTCTTCAACTTCCTTATACTGGCTAAAAGACTCAAGCAGTGTCATGCATTTAGCTCCAGGTAGAACCCAGACACCAGAGGTTTTTTCAGGCCATGGTTAATTGGTGTCCATAGTTAACTATGAGCATATGAGCTCCTTTGAAGAACCCAAGCCTGCGGTCATGGTCATGTGGAATACATACACCATTGTCCAATGTATACCTATAGTAATCTATGAAGTATGATTACTCTATAGCTTACAAATGATATAATAGACATGATCTCATTCAATCTTTGGTTATAAAACCCTGCAGGGCACAGGTAGAGAGAACAGGTGTCATTCTCATTTCACAGACAAGGTAATTTGTGCAGGATAGGGTGACCATACCTCCTTCTTTGCCCGGGACAAAGAAGATAGCTTACCCTATCCCGAGGTAACCATGAACATGTCCTTTCATTCTTTTTTTTTTTTTTTGAGACAGAGTCTCACTTTGTTGCCCTGGTAGAGTGCCAATGATGTCATAGCTCACAACAATCTTAAACTCTTGGGCTCAAGCAATTCTCTTTCCTCAGCCTTCTGAGCAGCTGGGACTACAGGCACCTGCCACAACACCCAGCTATTTTTAGAGACGAGGTCTTGCTCTGGCTCAGGTTGATCTCGAACCCGTTAGCTCAGGCAATCCCCACCCCCACCCTGTTGTCCTTTCTGAGTGCTGGGATTACAGGCATGAGCCACCGTGCCTGGCCCTCATTCTCAATATCATTGCAGTTTGAATGATAAATGCTATGGTCCCAACTGATCCATTCTTCACTTTTCACTTATACTGGACTGTCAAAGTTCAACACCATGTGACTATAAGTGGTAGTCATGGTTAGAACATGGCTAAGGGCTACAGATTCGGACCTTCTCACATCCGATCTCTTCAGGTGTATTTGGGCCAGTTATGGGCACCTGGTAAGTGCCACATCGTAATGTCTTGTGTTTGCCTCTTACCATTAGCACCTTCTTCTTCAGATGGAAGGTTTTCCCTGAACTCCCAAGATGGCCCAAAGAAGCATTCCTTGTCCTTCTCTATTTGAGGAGCCCAGCGTCTGTCACTCTTCTCACCAGCCAGCGGCAGTGCTTCCTCCCTCTTTCCAGTCTGGTGACACTCCTATCACTTGTGCCTCCCTTCACTTAGAACCACTTGAGTGTGGCGGCCTGGCCACCAGTCCATGCTCACCACAGCTGGACTCCTGGAAAAGTGAGGCCCCGGCCTAATGCCCAGATTCCTGGTAGTACAAAACCTGAAACCTTTACAACCAAACCAGACACTAGGACTAAAGAAAGCAACCCCAGGGTGCATGCATGTAGATGAGGACAGGGGAAGGGAGAGGGGGGTCGGTGACCTCACAATCGAGGTCCATTACATGGCAACCATCACTCGCAGCCTTGAGGGTGACTGGAAGATTCTTCAGGAAGACAGAGGCACTTGGTTACGTCAAGGCTTGGGACGTGGAGCAAGAAGAACAGATTTCACTTGGATGAAAATCTTACTATTAGAACTAGAGAAGGTCTGAATCTTGGTTTTGCTTTTTAACCACTTTGGGATACAAAGTTTCATGAATTTCCTAAGCCCAATTTTCTCAATCTGTAGGATGAAAATAGTAAAGCTTATGTTTACCTCTTAGGATAGGTGAGAAATTAGTTGGATAATGAATATAAAATACTCAGCACAATACTTGGAACAAAAGTGCTCATTGGATTTTGGTACAATGTATTATTGAGATTATGGGACTTGTTTTATTCCATTTTCTGACTTTAACGTATTTCCAAAGGATTCATTAAGGAAGACTTGAGCAAATGGTTTTGATTAATCTTCTGAACTGTCCTGTGGAGGCTAATCCTGCCCACTGGGAGGTAGTGATTCAAGTTCTAAATGCCACTCAAAGAAAGGACATCTGAATTCCTCTGCTGCCCTCCACTCTTATCCCTGCCTGCAGGGCCAGTGTTATGTGGCTCCGAGCTGTAGGGTGTCAGGGTCCCCTTTATCTACACACCACTTTGGAGATGTGGACAGGAGGTGGGAAGGTGTGCCTCAGGGTTAGGGGAGGACAGTTGTATTTCACCCAATATATTCAAATTTCCATTAAGCTGACAAGCTCTGACCCCAGGGAACTCTGTGAGCCTGGCAAGGGCCACATAATGGCCCAGTGTGAAGCAAAACAAGCAGGAGGGAGCTAAAGATAAACAGGAGCATGTGTGTTTTAGGGGGAGGAATATTTTCTTGATGGATTAGGTAGGAGGCAGGAGGTATACAGAAAGCCACAAATAACCGATGATGGAACTATGAGCAGTTACCTGCTGCTCAGGGTAATGACACCCGGAGAAAGACTTTTCAAACGCAGAAGCAGACCTATTTCACTCAGCACATTTCACTTCTAGATTTCCTTCCTTTTTCACTCTTGCATGAAATCAAGAAAGTTTACTTGAGAAGTATCTATGAGAAGGGGGCTTTGATTTACTTGATATGTATTTCGGTAGGCTTGTCCCCCTAATGGAAACTTAGACTGGAAAATACTTCAAGATATCATCTGCTTTACCTTCTAATACAGCGAGCAGTCACTAAATCAGAAAAAACAAATGTACTGCTTTGCTTCTTTTTGAAATATTACCAAACCATCCTCACAATTTGCAAAACTATAATAGGTACATGGGTTAAATTTCTATTTTTATTATGTGTCTTTTATAGTCTATGTCTAATGCAATTCCCAATGTTCTCTTGGCCACCCCGAGAGAATTAACCACTGCTACGGGTGTCTGCACAAGCAATGGGGCTGACTCCGTGGGGAGACAGCACCTGGTTAGACAACGTGCAGCACCAGGAAAAAGGGAGGCTCAACAGAGCAGCTCATAGGGACTTTCCCCAGATGGCTGTCTTCAGCATTTCAGAGTAATTCATTTCAATCCTCTCTCACAATCTTCTTTAACAAAAATAATGTAACTTTGTTGGACAGAAGAGGAGGGACAAGAGAGGGGTTGTCCCTATGGATCCAAGCAGTGACAGGTGGTTACACAAGCAGCATGTGGCCTAGAACTGCCATCTTACACCACTAACGGGGTGAGGGCAGGGGCAGCTGACGTTGGAAGGTACGAACCCTCACAGTGTTGCACAAAGTGGGAACTTAGCAAATGTCTTGGATGATTTTACGGTGCAAGCAATTGCAGGCCTGGTTTCCTACAAGTGCAGTCTTGTACACAGACGTATTTGCAGGTTAAGAATGCAGGACTACCAGTTTTCAGTGGTGGTTTTAAAATGCTGTAGTTAAAAAAGAATACTTGATTGTTTCCAAATAGAATCTCTCCGTGCTGATTGTGGGGTGATGTGTACCTCTCCCCAAAGGGCCTAGGTTGGCTCTCTGCTGGTGCAGCCAGAACCCTGGGAGGAGAAGGGGAAGCCAATGTATTGAGGAGCTAAGGGAAGAAGTCTGTCTTTCATCCTCCAAAATACACCTGCTCCTCCATAATACTAGGCCAGCTGCCCAAAGGCAGGCAAAGACCAGGATCAGTCAAGCTGGCTGCACTTAAAGAGGAGAAAAATCAGGCCATGCCTTGCAATAGGGAGGTGAGGACCCAGAGTGAGCAAGAAGGGAGGGGAGCTCTTCCTCCAACCTATTTCAATAGTACTCAGACCAGAAAACACTAGGTCATGCCACCTGTGTTCACATGACACACCACAAGAAAGGAGAAGGCTGCACTAAGACAAGACCTAGGTGAGCTGCCAGGGGCCTTGTTGGAGCCAATGAAGCACTGAGCGGTATGTGTGTGTGGCCAGGAAAGGCATCATCTGAAAGGGTAACAAGAAATGGCACCCGTTGCTCACACAGGCCTGGGGATACTTACTTTTCTGTGATAAAATCATTTATGAATTGCTGCAGCAGTGAAATTAAGAGGACATAGCAGTATAGACATGGTAGCAGAAGGAAATGATTTGGGCAGACTGATGAGGAACAGCAGAAGTGTGTTCTATATGTACTACGAAGCTCTTGAGCATAACTCATGAGTTCTGACAGTTGAGTGCCAGCGTCATCTTAAGTTGGGCTAAAATTATTTGTTTTTTTTGTTAATTTTTTTTTGGCCTGAATAATGTCAAGTACTGAAAGAGAGCTATTCATATGGAGGTTGATATATCCTTAACCTACAATAGGTACAGATAAAATTAGTTCTTTAAGTGATTAATTAAAATCAAGCACATGACAGCCCACGACACTGACAAGGGAACTAAAAGAAGGTATACTGTGGGGAAGAAGTGGGCATTCTCATATAGTGGACATTGCCATTTGTTTGGAATTCCTAACGTGTAATCTGAGAATATGTGCCAGAAATCTCAGAGTTATGCAGAGCCTCTGACCCAACAATTCTACTCTCATAAACTTATTCCAATCTGAAATTAAGCACTGATGCATGTGAAAAGATTTATCTATAGTAATGTTCACATTTGAAATGTCAATGATGAGAAAATGGTTTAATAAAGTCTGTCATGCTGGAGTATGAGGCAGCTGTTATAAATCAGGCTACAGACAAATGTTGAAAGACCTGAAAAAACTGTTCATGAGATAGCAGTACATTTAAAAAGCAGCTTGCACAGTGGAACACATTATTCCTAGTAAAGCATCACGAGAATGGAGAAGCATGAATCCCATGTACTCAATTTTGATATGAGGACAATTAATGACAATTAAAGACACAGTGGGGGTGGGGGAAGGGGAGAGCAGAGAGAGAAAGAATGAGGGAGGGGTGGGGAAAGGAAGAGCAGAGAGAGGGAAGGAGCGAGGGGGGTAGGGTCTTGGTGTGTGCCACACCTTTTTGGGGTAAAACACGATTGTAAGAGGGGCTTTACCTAACAAATGCAATCAGTATAACCTTGTTTCTTGTACCCTCAATGAATCCCAACAATAAAATAAAAAAATAAAAAAATAAAAAGCAGCTTGCAAAAGTTCATTTTCATTTTTATCATCTGAAAAATACAACATCTTCTTTGCAAGAATATATGTACTCTTATGAAGGCCTTAAAGACATCTGGAAGAATTTTCACCAGAATATTAATTAATATTTTAGTTTTTAAAAATTTTCTAAAATTCCCAATATTCATCAGTGAGCCTCAATTACTTTTTAATCAGGAAATCAATCAAAAAAATTCAAAGCAGGCAAGTAGTATCAGCAAAATGATACACTAGAGGATCCCAGCCCTTCTCTGTTTTACAAAAGCAATCATTTTAAAACTGTTCCCCAACAAAAATAGCTTTGGAAGAGCTCCAGGGTACAATTAGTTACAGCAACCCATTAAAGCACAAAAGCTAAGGATGACTGTATGTAAAAGCATTGGAAGCGTTTTACCTGCATTACCCCATCCACTAGCATAGCACAGCTTAGCAACAGAACAATCTCCTTTGCTGTGATCTCTCCCTGTGGAGGGAAAGGGCAGTCCTACAGGACCCAAGCAGACTTGACCACTGAGGACCCCAGCAGCGTTTGCCACCACTATGGACATCAAGGCTTTCATGACTGAGTACCCCTCACAGTCTTCACTTAGGCTGACCCAGATGATGGAGCTACCCAGCATCCATGCTGTTGTGCCCATGTGGAACCAGGGCATCCCCACATCACCCAGCTGGTGCCCTCACACCTACCCATAGGTGAAAGTCTTTCCCCACCGACGCCAGTTCATCAACTTTAAAAGAAGCATCTGCTCCTTCAAATGCACAGACATAAATGCATGGGTACAAGAAACACGTAAAACCAAGAAAACATGACATTGTAAAAATAACACAGTAAATTGAAGGAACCCCAAAGAAATGAAGATCCTTGAATGGCCTGAGAAAAAAACATTCCAAAAGTATTGGTTTAAAGAAGCTCAGCAAGGTAAAAGAAAAACAACACAGATGACTCAGTGTAATCAGGAGAACACCACATGAGCAAAACCAGAAGGTCAACAAAGAGAAGTCGTAAAAAAGAACCAAACAGAATTTCTAGAGCTGCAGAATGGAAAATGTAATAGAGAGCTTCGAAAGCAGACTCAATTAAGCAAACGATGGAAGCTGTTAAGTGAAAATAGGTCATTTGAGATAATCCAGGTGGAGAATAAAAAGGAAAAGAAAATAAAAGTGAAAAAGCATGTAGTATTTATAGGACATTATCAAGTGAACCGATATGTGCGTCACAGAAATATCATGAGGAGGCAGAGAAAGAGGTAGAAAACTTATATAAAAAATGGCTGAAAACTTCCAAAATCTTGGGAGAGAAATGGACAGCCAGATGCATGAAGCTCAAAGGATCTAAAATGCGATCAACCCAAAAGAAAGGACAATAAGATCCATTAGAACTGAATGATTAAAAATCAAGAACAAAGAGAATTTTGAAAGCAGGAAGAGAACAGTGACTTATCATGTATAAAGCAGCCTGGATAAGACTATCAGTGAAGTTTTCAGCAGAAATCTTGCAGGCCAAGAGAGAATGGGATGATATATTCAAAATACTGAAAGAAAAAAACACCTGCCACTTACAAACACTGTCCCTGGTAAAATCATTGGTTAAAAATGAAGAGAGAACAGTTTTTCCATGTAACAAAAAACTGAGGGAGTTCATTCACCATGCCGAGATCTGACTTATAAAAAACTACAAAGGAGAGTCTTCAAATTAAAACAAAAACATGCAAAATAGCAATGTGAAAGCATAAATCTCATTGGTAAAGATGAATGATGGACAAATACAGAATAATGTAATGCTGAAATGGCAGTATAATGCTAACATAAATGTTATTAATAAAAGATAAAAATTTGTTAAGAGATACACAATATGAAAAAGCAAACTTTGGGTATAATGTGTGGAGGGGATTACCACTATAATTTTCATATGTGATTGAAATTATTATCAACTTAAAATAGACAAGACGTTTACAAACCCTCACCATAATAAATACATATACACACATACACACAAAGAATCAAAGCAAATCATTACAAACCATCACCAAATAACATACAAAGGCAGCAATAGAAGAAGAGGAAAACAACTGCAAAACAGGCAGAAAACAATGAATATAATGGCAGTAATAAGTCCATTGACTGTACTGAATGCAAATGAATTAAACCACTCAACTATAATGTACAGAATAGTTGAGCATATTAAAAAAACAACCAGTCCCATGCTGTCCATAAAAAACTCACTTTAAATTTCAAGACCCATATAGGTCAAAAGTGAACGGGAAGAAAAAGAAGATATTCTGTGAAAATGATAACCAAAAGAAAATACATTTTAAGTCTAAAATTGTTTCTTGAGAAAATAAGGCCATTATATAATTATGAAAAAGTCAACTCAACGGGAGCATACCTTTAACAACTTTAAACATCAAGAGCTCCTAAAGCAAATACTGAGAGATATGAAGGGAGAAATTTATAGCAGTACTAGCAGGGAACTATAATCCTACTTACGATAATTGATAGAACACCCAGACCAAAAAAAAAAATCAGTAAAGAAACAGCTGACTTGAACAATACTATAGACTAAAAAGATCTAACAGACGATGAATTGAATTTTCCAGACAACAGTAAAAAGAATTCTTTTCAAGTATATGTACGATATTTTCCAGGGTAGATCAAATGTTAGGTCACTAAAAAACATTAATGCATTTAAAAAGATAGAAATCATTCTAAGTATCATTTCCAATTACAACAGAATGAAACTAGAAATTCATATCGTCAATAAAAAGAGAAAACTCACAAGTACATGGTAACTGAACACACTTTTTGGATACTGATGTTTTCAAAGAGGAAGTCAAGGAGAATTCAAAAATTATCTCAAGACAAAACAAAAACACAGCACACTAAAATTTATGGGATGCAGCAAAAGCAGTATTGAGAGAAAATTTACAGTGATAAATGCCTACATAAAAAAATAAAGATATCAAATAAACAACATAACTTTGCAGCTCAAAATCTAGGGAAAAAAGAACAAAATAAGCCTAAGATGTGCAAAAGAAAGAATAACAATTAAGGCAGAAAGAAATTAAATAGAGAATAGAAAAAAAATCAACAAAAGTAAGAGTTCATGTTTTGAAAAGACAAACAAAATTGACAAACACTTAGCTAGACTAAGAAAAAGAGAGAAGACTCAAAACAAAAAACAAAACACCCACAAATCAGAGAGGAGCCATTACAATGGACACTTCAGAAATAAAAATATCATAAAAGACTATTATGAAAAATTATTACAATTTGAATGACCAATTTGAATGACCTAGAAAAAATAGACAAATTCCTAGAAACATAAAACCTATCAAACTGTATTATGAAGAAACAGAAAGCCAGAACAGACCAATAATAAGCAAATAAAGAGATTAAATCAGTAATCAAAACTTTTCAGCAAAGAAAGGCCTAGGGCCAGATTCATGGATTAAATCTACCAAACATTCAAAGAATTAATTCTAATCTTTCTTTAGCTCTGCCAAAAAGTAGAAGAAAAGGTAAAACTTCTGAACTAATTTTATGGATTTAATATCACCCAGAATCTAAACCAGACAATAACAACACAAAAAATACACAAAAGGAAAAACACAGGCCAATATCTCTGATGAATATGGAAGCAAAGTTCTTCAATAAAATACTAGCAGACCGAATTCAACAACATATTAAGACAATCATACCATAACCAACAAATGGTGATACAACACATCAGTAAAGAAAATAAAAGGCTTCACATGATCATTTTAATGTATGTGGAAAAAAGAAGTTGTTTAACAAAGTTTAATATCTATTTATCTTTAAAACCCTTTTTTTTAGGTGATATCTCAGGGTGGTTTTGACATCACAAAGTCTCAAAGCTGCAGATACTGGCATGGATGTGGAGAGAAAGGAACACTTCTACACTGCTGATGGACTGCATCATCCTGAAAAGGTTATAAGGAAGGAATTGTGGAGAATCCTCAAAGAATTCAAATTAGACCTCCCATTTGACCTTGCAATCCCATTACTGGGCATCTACCCAGAAGAAAAAAAAATCATTTTGTCATAAGAACATTTTCACTAGACTGTTTATCACAGCTCAATTTACAATCGCCATAATGTGGAAGTAACCTAAATGCCTACCAACCCAGGAATGGATTAACAAGATGTGGTATGTGTATACCACGGAATACTATTCAGCTGTTAAAAAGATGGAGGCATTACATCTTTTGTATTAACCTGGATAGAGATGGAACACATTCTTTTTAGTAAAGCATCACAAGAATGGAGAAGCAGGAATCCAGTGTACTCAGTTCTAATCTGAAGGCAGTAGATGAGCTAATACAGGGGGGGTGGGGTAGGGGAATGAGGAACTGGGGAGACGGAAGGCAGCAGGGGGATGGGAGTCACAGTGTATGGCACACCTCTTTGGGGCAGGACACAATTATAAGAGAGACTATCTAACAAATGCAATCAGTGTAACCTAACTCTTTGTACTCTCAATGAATCCCAAACAATTAAAAAAAAAAAAAAAACAAAACTCTCTTTAAAAAAAGGTATAGTAGAAACTCACCTCATTACTGGTAGATGACCAGTAATGGGATTGCAAGGTCATAATAAAGATCATACATTAAAAACCTATAGCTAATATCATACTGGAAATGGAAAACCTTCCCTCTAATATCTGGTAAAATTCTCTAAGATCTGGTAGGCAAATATTCTCATTATTGCCACTTCTATTCAACATAGTATTGATGTTTCTGCCAGAGCAATTAGATAAGAAAAATAAACAAAAGTGTTCAAATGGCAGAGGAAGAAGGAAAACTATGTCTGTTTGCAAATAGCATCATTACATTTGTAGAAAATTCTAAAGACTCAACAGCAACAAAGACTTTTAATACTAGTAAGTGAATTCAGTAAAACTGCAGAATGAAAAATCAACTTATGAAAATCCCATTTCTACACAAAACAACAAGCTATCTGAAAAGAAAATAAAGAAAAAAATCTCATTCACCAACAAAAATGATAAAATATTTAGTAATAAACTTAACCAAAGAGGTGAAAGAATTACATATTGAAAACTACAGAAACAATAACAAAAGGAATTAAACAAAATACAGATACATAGAAAGACATCCAACATTTATGGATTGGAAAAACTTTTATCATTAAAATATCCATACTACACAAATTGATCTACAGAGTCCATACAGTTCCTATTTAAACGCTAATGATATTCTTTGCAGAAATAGAAAACATAATTCTAAAATTCAAGGAGAACCATAAAAATATATTACAAAGATATAATTATGAACACAGATTGGTACTGGCATAAAAACAGATAGACCAAAGGGACAGAATACAGACCTGAAAATAAATCAGGGCCTCTATGGTCAATTGATCCTCAACAAAAGTGCCAAACACACACACACACAATAGGAGAGGCTCCTTAATGAATGGAGTTGGGGAAACTAGTTATCTATCTACTCAGAAGAATGAAATTAAATACTTATCTCATATGATACAAAAAATCAATCAAAATTGATTAAAGACATGGCTGAAACCATTCTAATATATTTATATTAGAATAAAACATAGGGCGAGGTGCAGTGGCTCACAGCTATAATCTTAACACTCTGGGAGGCCATGGTGGGTGGATTGTCTGAGCTCAGGAGTTTGTGAACAGCCTGAGCAACAGTGATACCCCAATCTCTATTAAAAATAGGAAAACTAGCCTGGCATTGTGGTGGGCGCCTGTTGACCTAGCTACTTGGGAGGCTGAGGCAGGAGGATCTCTTGAGCCCAAGAGTTGGAGGTTGGTGGTGAGCTGCGAGGCCACAGCACTCTACCCAGGGTGATAGAGTGAGACTCTGTCTTGAATAAAACAAAACAAAACCCTTAAACAAAAACCAGAACAAAACAAAACATAAGGGAAAAGCTCCATGACTTTGGTCTGTCAGTAGTTTTTTGGATATGATGGCAAAAGCATAGACAACAAAAGTAAGAATAAACAGTAGGATTGAATCAAACTGAACAGCAGCAACAGAAAGAAGCACAGCAAAGGAAATCACCAGTGAAACGGTGACAGAGAAAATACGTGAAAGTCTGTGTCTGGTAAGTGGTTAATCCCTAAAATATGTAAGGAACTCACACAACTCAACGGGAAAAAAGAAAAACCTGATTACAAACAAGCACCACCTGTACTCACTATTAAACTCAGACTAATCAACCAACACCCATGTGCACTTGGTAGTAAAACTCACTGGGAAGCAAGCAGATGGGAGGGCCAGGAGAGCAGGGTGAGTTCACACCTAACAGGTACAGTGCACACTATTCAGATGAGGAGCAACCTAGTAACTTTGGCTCAAAGGGTACAAGAGCAATCCACATTACCAAAACATGTGCACCTCTGTAATATTCAAAAATTAAAAAAAAAAAATAGGCAAAGGACCAGACTACACATTTTTCAAAGATATTACCAACAGCCAACAGGTACACGACAAAGTGGTCAATATCAACAATCGACAGGAAAATAAAATCAAAACCACAATAAGATAAAAACCTCTGAGAGCAGCTATTACCAAAAAGACAAAAGGATGTGGAGAAAAGGGGAACCCTGAACATTGCTGGTGGGAGTGCAAAGTGGTCTGGCTAATGTGGAGAACAGCGTAGAAGTTCCTCAAAGTTGAAACCACGACTACCATACGGCCCAGTAATCCCACTTCTGTAATAGGTGCATATCTCAAGGAAATGCATCCCTGTGTTCATTTCAGAGTTGCTTATAGTAGCCACAGTCAGGAAACAACATAAATGTCTGTCAATGGATGAACGGGGAGAGTGTGGAACATATACACATATACCTGCACACACATCTATGTGTATGTGTCTATTCCACGTACATACACATGCAAGGGGATATTATTCAGCCTTTAAAAAGAGGAAAATTATGCCGTTTCTGACAACATGGGTGAACCTGGAGGATATTATGCTAAGTAGCATGAGCCAGACAGAAAAAACAATCCTGTTTAATCTCACTCACGTGAGGGAATCCAAAATCGTGACTCCTACAGCTACAGGGAGAACGCTGGGTGTCAGGGTGGGAGGCAGGGAAAATTGGGAGATGCTGGCAAAGTCAATGTTTCAGTCATTCACGATGAATAATTTCTGAAGATGTCAGGAACAGCCGTGCAACTATAATTCACAATATTGCATTCATACTTGAAATTTACTAATAAGGGAGATCACACTCATAAAAATGGTAACTATATGAGCTGATGCATGTGTTAACTGACTTGATCGTATTGATTATTTCACAGTGCACATGTATATCAAAACATCAAGTCATACAGCTCAAATGTATACAAATTTAAACCATTAATTATTCTCTAATAAACATCAAAAAATTGAGGTCATTTTGTGTTGCATTATTTATACCTACTGCAGAGAGAAAAACTGTGTCAAAGTCCACCTCTGCGAGAATCTAAAATTTTAAGGAGATACCTACACAGTAAAATATTTTTGTTTTATGGAATTATGTATTTCATTTTTTTAGTAACGGTCCATTTTTTAGACAATGCACTCTTTACTTAAATTTGACAACGCATATGTATTATGCCTAGAAGCCTCTGAGCATGTTTATATATAAATAGAATAAATACTGTAAACACTTCTCTCAGGCATTTGCCTTGTGTCCTGAGCAGGCAGGAAGTAGCACACGTCAGCCTAACTGGGCCCTGTCTTTCTCATGCTTCCTACGATGCCTGCGAGCATCTGCAAGCGGGGAGGATACGGGCAGAAGCCAGGTCTGTCTTTCCTGATAAGGGCGTGTGCAAGGAGAATCCCGTTTGGGCACGGGAGGGCACGGTGCTGCAGAGGGACACAGCCAGCCAGGAGGGCTCTGCCAACCCACTGCAATGCAGAGAGCAGGGGCTGTCTGGGAGGAATGACCGCGGAGATGAGCTGAAAGTTCAGAAACAGCACAGCCTGCTTCCTTTGCTTACCTGGCATTCATGTGTATTTATCCTGTGGTACTTTCGGGTTTCAATCCAGTCCACGGTATGTATGGAGGGCCTGTTACATGCAGAATACTAACTGCTATGGCAGATGTGATGCAGGTAACACCCCGTCGGCAGATGCTTACAACCCAGTAAGGTTGTTAAGGCAAACACTCAAGCAATAATACAAATCATATTAAAATAAGTTCCACGCACCTTCCATCTCTCTGTATCTCTCTCAATGGCCAGCAGAAAGGTGTTTTGATGTTAAACACCACTATTCTTTTGGTGACATCATAATTATTTATTGTTTCACAGAAATTTAGTAGTTTCGATGATTTTTCCATGTACACCCAGCTTTCTCTTGACATGAAGAACATTCGTCTTAATAATTCATGATTATATAATCTCTCCATTTACTTAATGACAGTTATGGGCTCCAAGAGATAATCTGTGATAAAATATCTCTCACGACGTCTTGCCCAACCCAACATCCAATAAGGAACTTCGTGCGTTCCATCTGTTTTACCTGCACCTTCCACTAGAGTTGAAGGATATATGTAAGTGAACTCCACCCCCACCCAAGGTACGCAATTCACCATCCTCTTTCGGAGCTAAATAGAAACAATAAACAATAACGGATGTGCCTCCTGTTTTCCTCACTTGAGACAATACAGACACGTTCACATATCATTGAATTCAGTTGGATCTTTGAATACTTGGGCTTCGAATTCCATTTGGCTCTGTAAAATAAACGTGTTCAATTTAGTATAGATTTCCACAAAAGGTAGAACAAAACAACATGTTCGCCTATCTCTTGAGTCTGTGCAGAGACAGGACAACCAAGGGGGACAGGTGTGGAGAAATCCGGGTGCTCACGAGTGCTCCGCTCACAGATCCTGCCAGGGCTGACCCCACGCCAGGCACAGGGCTACTTCTGGGCTGCAAATGGACAAGACCACTCAGCTCCACGTCTCCCACCTGGTGGTGGAGACCAGCCAGGAACTGGAGAGCCTGAGTCAGGGTCCTGAAGGCTGCAGCAGGGAAGGCTCATGTGGACACCGGAGCCCGGGGGTGGAGTGGAGGTGAGGGTGGGCCGGATCAGGTCATAGCCAGGCCTTGGCGGGGGAGGACTTGCTTCCCACAGCAGGAGAGGCCAGACTAAAAACCAGGGATTAGGAAGGCCTGGGGTCCAGGAAGACAGAGAGCTCATGGGATTTATTAGCAAGGAAGGTAGGGTGACCTTGGCAATAGCAGACTCAAGGATGCACAAAAAGAAGTGATGGCAGTGTAGGTTTTTAATCTGGACAATTCTTTCAAAAAATTCACCTATGAGAAGGAAAATCATTGGACAGGAGATGCAAGTAGGTGTGGACATTCTATGAAGCAAATATCACCCTGATTCACAAACCAGGAAAGGACTCAATAAAGAAAGAAAACCATAGGCCAGTATCATTAATGAATATTGATGCAAAAATATTCAATAAGATCCTAGCAAACAGAATTCAACAGCACATCAAAAAAATTATACTCTGGTTTTTCTTCTGATTGGAGAAGTCTGTCAAGGAGAGAAACAGATCTGAGATTTTGACCAATTTTTTGAAAGCCTTGTTTTGGTAAGGCTTAAAAAAATTATACACCTGCTCGGGAGGCTGGGGCAAGAGAATTGCCTAGGCCCAAGGAGTTGGAGGTTCCTGTGAGCTATGTTGCCACAGCACTCTACTGAGGGTTAATAAGTGAGACTCTGTCTCAAAAAAAAAAAAAAGAAAATTATACACCATGATTGGTTGGTTTTATCCCAGGGTTACCAAAGTTGGTTCAATATATGTGAATCTATAAATACATCACATAAATAAAATAAAAAAGAAAGGTGTGGAATTGAGGTAAAGTTCTCTCCTTCTCTCTCTTTCTCTCTCTCCCTCCCTCCCTCCTTTCATTCTTTCTTTTCTTCTTTATTTCCCCTTCCCTGCCCTTCCCTCTTCTCTTTTCCCCTCCCTGCCCCTCCTTTCTTCCTTCCATTTCATTTTTCAGAGGAAACCATTCTGAGATCCATCCCTCTGTTTATCCTTCATCAATCCATTCTGAGATCCATCCCTCTGTTTATCCTTCATCCATCCATTCTGAGATCCATCCCTCTGTTTATCCTCCATCCATCCATTCTGAGATCCATCCCTCTGTTTATTCTTCATCCATCCATTCTGAGATCCATCCCTCTGTTTATCCTCCTTCCATCCATTCTGAGATCCATCCCTCTGTTTATCCTCCATCCATCCATTCTGAGATCCATCCCTCTGTTTATCCCCCATCCATCCATTCTGAGATCCATGCCTCTGTTTATCCTCCATCCATCCATTCTGAGATCCATGCCTCTGTTTATCCTCCATCCATCCATTCTGAGATCCATCCCTCTGTTCATCCCCCATCCATCCATTCTGAGATCCATGCCTCTGTTCATCCTCCATCCATCCATTCTGAGATCCATCCCTCTGTTCATCCTTCATCCATCCATTCTGAGATCCATCCCTCTGTTCATCCTCCATCCATCCATTCTGAGATCCATCCCTCTGTTCATCCTCCATCCATCCATTCTGAGATCCATCCCTCTGTTTATCCTCCATCCATCCATTCTGAGATCCATCCCTCTGTTTATCCTCCATCCATCCATTCTGAGATCCATCCTTCTGTTTATCCTTCATCCATCCATTCTGAGATCCATCCCTCTATTTATCCTTCATCCATTCATCTATCTTTCCTTCCTTTTCTACCCATCCATATCCCTCCCTTCCTTCCTTCCTTCCTTCTAGCCTTCCATCCATCATTTACTAGGCACCTACCATGCTCAGATGAGATTATGTCTGTGTGGTAAGATGGACAATAAGTAAATGAGCACATATACATTTGATAATAAAAAGATCTGCTAAGAAAAAAATAGCAGAGTTGAGGGAGAGAGGGGGAGACTAGTTAAGATGGTTGAGATGAGGGTCCATGAGGAAATGGCACTTGAGCAGAGGGAGGTGATTTGAGGAACTGAGGCACATGAAGGTCTGGGGAAAGGACCTCTGGACAGAGGCATAGAGGGGGGGAATGGAGGGGGTCCTGCAGGCGGCTGCTGTGAGAAAGGGCATGGTAGGCCGCATGGCTGCAGACAGAGGACGGGCCCGCTGCTCCAGCTTCAGAAGCCATGGGAGGCTGGAAGCAGGGAGAGGCATGGCAGCACTTGCATTTTATGTGTCCTGGATATGTAGAGAAAAGCCAGGAAGGGACAGCAGTAGACATGAGAAGGCTAATGGTCTAGGCTGGGTGAGCAATGACAGTGGCTTGATTTAGGGTAATGGCCAACAGATGTGCAGGCAAGAGGTTACATTCAAATATATATTTGGGAGGAGCAGCCAAAGGTGCTGCAACAGAGAAATTACAGACAGCTTCTAGGTTTTGACTGAAAAACAGTGTAAATATGGGTGCAATTTATTGAGACAGGATAGAATGAGGTACAGGCAAGTTTGGGGGAAAATCAAGAGTTTGTTGAGAACATCTGTGTGGACCTGGTGTGCAGGCAGCTAGAAATACAACTAGACCCTGGGGGAGAGGTAATATTCACACGTCCCATCACCGCACCTGCTCAGACCCTCCAGGGAGTCTCAAGAGGAAACCTAGCTCCGAGCTGCAAGTGCTCGGCCCTCCTGTGTCCACAGCTCTCTCCAGCCTCAGACCCCAAGAACTCTTCCGTGCTGACTCATTTGTATCTCTGGCCACATCTTTTTTTCTCTCCCTCTTTTTCTCTTTTGTACATATGTCATTCCTTTTGCTCAGATTATTTTTCCCAATCTGACCTGGCTATTTTGTCCTTTACCATCCCATTCATCTGATAAACTTTCCTGTCCCACTAGCCACTCAGCAGTCACCCCACACAGTTGGCTCAGATGCCCTTCAGCCCGACTACCATCTCTACACACACCTCTGACGTAGGCACCAGGGCACCCAGGGCACTAATTACTGAGTGAACTTGGATGGGTTGCCTAAACTTTCCAAGCCCCAGTTTCCTCATCTTTAAAATGAGGATAATTATACTATCTACTTCATAGGATTTACAGGAGAATTAAAAGAGGCAGTATGGGGCATAGTGCTTACAACATTGCCTGGCATAGATGAAGCATCATACGAGCCATTAAATATCATTATAATATCATAGTCTTGTGTAATTATTTTCATGTTCATTTTCCCTGGAAAATATGAGCTTCCTTGAATGAAGTTATTGAGCTTTTCATCTGTGCTTCTGGCACACATGAAGCTCCATTAATTGCTCCTGACATGAATGAATAAGTTAATGAATGAAAACAGCATTGGGCTCCAACAGATTCTTCTTCAGTGGGATTTCTGTAATTAGAAGGTCTTCCCTGTGAGTGAACAGAGTTCATCTGATCCACCACTCATCAAATCAAGAAGTTTTGGGTGATTCACTTATACTAGGTTATGATAGTTTTGTTACCATTCAGTAAAAGTCCCATCAGTACCTTTGGATCAGGCAGACATGGTCCAAAAGCTTCCAGCAGAAGGGTCTCTTCTCTCACAGCTTGTTCATAGTCTGCAAAAGACAGCTTCCCGTCATGGTCACGGTCCTGCAGGTGACCAGCAATGTGTCAGTCAGCACACAAAACACTGAAGGCAAGCACACTCTCTTTTATAGAAAAAAGTGCTAGACAGGGCAGCGCCTACGGCTCAAAGGAGTAGGGCACTGGCCCCATATGCTGGAGGTGGCGGGTTTAAACCCAGCTCCAGCCAAAAAAAAAAAAAGTGCTAGACAGGGCAGTGCCTATGGCTCAAAGGAGTAGGGCACTGGCCCCATATGCTGGAGGTGGCGGGTTTAAACCCAGCCCCGGCCAAAAAAAAAAAAAAAGTACTAGACAGTGAGAGATTAGATAGTGAAATTGAAGAGAATTTTTAACATTAGAATGAAAAGCACAATTGAAGTGTTTTATTTAGCCAAATAGGACACTTAAATTATCATATTTTCCATTCCTATTTCTTGCTGACATCTGGCCTATAAATTTCAATATAAAACTCTAAAGTACCCATAATTACCATTTTCTTGAGTGTTATTTCAACCAAATCTTTAATTCCTTCATCAGGGTCTTCTTCAGATGGCTGTTTGAGAAGGCTGTTCTTTAGCATGTGAAACATTTCCTCCTTTGAAATGAATCCATCACCATTCAAATCAAACACTTCAAAGCAATCTTTAAAAAAAAAACAAATTATGAATTTGACCCTATCACTAAGGTAATACTTTCTCTCATGAAGTTTTCATGGCCAAGTTCTATCTTGTTGATATTCTGCTGACCCCAAAGGTCTTGATGCAACCTGATTAGTAAACATTAATGTACATTAAATATATTCAACAGTCCTTAGAAAATGTTTCCTCCACTCAGATATAAAAAAAGCATACCAAGGAACAATAACTTGAGTATATTTATCATGAACTCATGGAAAGCTTATTGAAATATGACTCATAAACAGAGTTCATCAAAATTAACTGAGTATTAATTAAGAATCAAAAACATTCTCCAGTTTTATGGTTACAATTCAAGAAATGAAATATGTAAAATAATACGTAAGTGTATATGCATATAATTAGCATTCTTCTTTGGCATAAATTACTCCTCATTACCAATTGATTTTTATTTTTATTCACTGTCTTTTAGCCATTATTGACTCGAAATTCACTTGATAAAGAAGGTTAACAGGAATTTGAACCAACCAACCAAGCAACCCATCTATCCACTTCGTTGATTTTGGAAGGCATTGACCTAAGTGCCCTAGGAAGTTAGTCAGGATGTACAAACAGACAGGATAACCTGCAATCTTACATTTCATTTTTTCTTCCAAAGATCCTCGAAGAAACAGTGATAATCCATTAATCCACTCTGTTACACTCACACAGCCATCATTGTCTTTATCGAAACCTCGGAATACTGAAGAGAGGGGCACCATGTAATACTCGTGCTGCATTATGATTCTCAGTGATGTATCTACATCAGCATTACTTGCTTTTAAAATTTAGAGAAAACTTCAGGACCATATGGTTCAATGTTCTCAGTTGACAAAAGACAAACTAAGACATTGTAACATTAGGAAATTCTTTTATTCAAACACTCAAATTTTCTGTTCATGTTTTGGGAACAAAGTTAAGTTCCAAATGTATAAATACATTAATGAGTAGATAATTAATAACATATTGGTATAAATGTGCTAATTAAATCAATTAGATATGCTAAATACTTCATATAAAATATTATTTTGTATTTTGTTACTCAAGAAAATTAATGTTATTACATGGTAGATAGGATTGTATCTTAATTTTTATTGATATATTTTCTTTGACGTAAGAAAATTTAAATATGCTTTTAAAACTATTTTTTTATTATTAGGTTTGCTAAGTAGACATTGATATGTTTGAGGTTTTCTGCTATAAAGAGAAGGAAACCTAGTTACTCAATACAACTTTGTTCTCTTCTTAAATACATAAAATAGAGAGGATGACCTTTGCAAATTAAATGTTCATATTAATGTGAAATTGGGAATGAAGACATTAAGCTTCCTGTCAAGAGCATGTCCAAACTCCCAACTTTTTTATTAGTTGTGGCTGGATTTGGCCTATTGTGTGTCTCTTACCTCTGTCCATTATCATGTCGTCTGTCATTCCAAATGTCACGTGTAGGATGTTTCGAAATGCATTACGGTCTAGTCCCATGACTGTACCTTGCCGCTCTACACCTTCTCCCACCAAGTTATAAAAAAGCTTTATAAGACAATTCACTTCAAATTTATTAACTGTGAAAGAATAAAATTAAGATACAACAAAAATGCATTTTTTTGTCTTTACGTCCCAACTTAAATGTTCTATTAATAAAGTTATAGACAAACAACATCAAAGACATCGAATATGGAGTTGTCAATAGAAAATGTTCCCGTTTTAAGCTTCATGATGCTTAAGTAAGTAGAAGATGGCCATAGCTACGTTAGCCGCTAAAATAAAAGAAGTAGCCTTCCCTCCAGACAGAGTTGTCATGTTCAGAATTAGAGAAGATAAGATTAAGTAAGTTATTAGAATAATGATTGTAGTGTCAGATCCTAAACTGTACAAGGCTAGTAGAAATATGATTCAAAATAAGAATGGTAAAGCTTAAGAATGGGAACTTTTTTCCAGCATTTTGATTCCAGGTATTTATTACATTTACAATGTTCCTTTTCCTTGGAAATAAATACTAGGCTCACAAAAACTAGGTAACCATTTTCATTGCACTTTAGCCTTAATGAACTTATTAGCCAGATTTTGGAAATCAGAATAACTTATTTTCCAGTAAAGAAGCTTTTACACATATGGTAACACCCAACGTGGCTCCTTTTGAGAATTATATAAAAATTAACATGCAGTTTATTCCGAAGTAATTTGGAGAGAGGAAACTTTTATTTAAAGGATATATATACACATGGATACTGGCCCATACACTTAATTGCAGAAAGGATGGCGGTCAGTCATAAACACTGAGTTAATTATTTGTGTTTCAATCCCCACTTGGTGTGTCAGTGAAAGGGTTGCTACTGGGTCTTGAGAACACAAAAGTGAGTTTAAGTATGGGCAGGAGATAAGGAAAATTTTGTTTCAAAACCAGACGAAATTATGGTTGACTATTTTTAAAATCATTAGGACAAAACCTGTGTGCATATAACGGTGCACGGCGGGAGGGAGAAATCACACTTTCTCCTATAGATCAGGACAAACTTGAGTGTGATTCTGGTTTAAAGAAACACATTTTAAGAGAAACATTTTGAGAAACCACATTTTGAAAACTATGAAAAAGCAAGGATTTAGTAAATAAATAGTAGAGAAGAATGTAATGGTTATGATTTTTTAAAACAGCTGTTAGTCACTGGAAAACTGTATAGTGGTGCCTCAAAAAAAAAAAAAAAAACCAAAACACATAATTACCATATGATCCAGTAATTCTACTTCTGAGTACATACTCAAAAGAATTGAGAGCAGGTACTCAGAGAGACACTTGTACACCAATCTTCATGGTAGCATTATTCACAATAGTCAGAGTTAGATGCAATCCAGGAGTCCATTGATGGGTGAATGAACAGACAAAATGGGGCGTATTCCTACAATTCAATATTATTCAGCCTTAAAAAGAAAGAAAATTCCGAAACATACTATAACATGGATGAACATTTATGGACATTATGCTGTGTGAAATAGGCCATACAGAAAAGGACAAATATGATTCCTCTCATGTGAAGTTCTTAATGTAGTCAAAATTATATAGAGAGAAAGTAGAGTCAGGAAGTAGAAGAGTTACTGCCGGGGGCTGGGGAGCAGGAATAGGGGCGGGGGAATTAGTGTTTACTGGGCACTGGGCTTCAGTTTGCGAAGATGAAAATGTTCTGCAACATGGATGGTGGTGATAGTATACAACAATGGTTAAAAAGGCAAATTTTATGGTGTATATATTTAACCACACACACTCCTCTAAAAATAAAGAGCTGTTTGTTAATAATTGGAGAAGAAAGGCCTCCACAAAGAATTGTATACTCTATTCAGGAAATGCTAGTAGATTGGACATTAATTAGCCATTTTACTATTTCAGCTAAAATAATTTAAAAAATTAGTTTATTACCCACTATGTCAACGCTTAGTCATAAGAAATTTTTCTTTTTTCTTTTTTTTTTTTTTTTTGCAGTTTTTGGCTGGGGCTGGGTTTGAACCCACCACCTCCAGTATATGGGGCTGGTGCCCTACTCCTTTGAGCCACAGGCACTGCCCTGTCATAAGAAAATTTTTTTGCTAAATGTTTCTGACATTCTAGAATAAAATACTAAATAGAATTAAGGAAAATTCAAGAATGGGTTTTTACCTTTTTGTAATGCTCTAAATGTGTCCTGCGACTCATATCTGTGGAATGGTGGATTAACTAGACTCTCTCCTAAAATGCTTTACTCTTCTCAGATTCTACAAAATCTGTCCCTTTCATCCTAGTAGCATTATCATCTTGCAACTAAAAGAAATTTAACTTGAGGAGAAAGGTCCCCTGTTCAAAGAAATTTAAAATTATTTTATTTTACTTATTTATTTTCTTTGAGACAGAATCTCAAGCTGTCATCCTAGGTAGAGTGCCTGTAGCTCAGCACCTATAGTTTAAGTGGCTAAGGCGCTGGCAGGTTCGAATCCAGCCCGGGCCTGCCAAATAACAATGACAACTATAACCAAAAAAATAGCTGGACATTGTGGTAGGCACCTGTAGTCCCAACTCCTTGGGAGACTGAGGCTAAAAGGATCGCTTAAGCCCAAGAGTTTGAAGTTGCTGTGAGCTGTGATGCCACAGCACTGTACCAAGGGTGATAGCTTGAGAGTCTATCTCAAAAAAAAAATAATAAAAATTATTATAATGTCCACAACATAACTATTTTTCTAGAACTCAATTAGTAATTGTCGATGTTTATAAGGCTCATTTTAAAACTTTTATGCAAAGAGAAAAATCAAAAGAGTTGACTGTTTCCCCTTGCATGGTACACTTAGATTTAAAAATATACACTCACCTTTCAATCATTCACAGAAGGTTTGTTTGTGATATAATCAAACTTATTGAACAGGGACAAAATTAAATTTAGTATTGTGTACAGGAAATACTGCATTGTGTATGAATATTTATCAAAAATGTTTACTAGATGTTGTAGGAGTATCTGGTCTTCTCTCAGAAATGAAGATGTTTTAAGAAAAACAATACTAGAGCAAAACACTCACCAGATTAAAATAACCATAATAATACCTTAAATTACAGGATGCCTTTTTTCCCCTAAGAATTTTCAGATGCTTATACACACCACAATTTTGATTTATGTCACCAACTCACCAAGAGAGCCTTTCTTACCACTCATTATATCAAAAATGAATGATGGTTAGACGGCATTAGATTCTGTAATCTCTAGAGCTCATTAAAATATGTTTATTCCTCTTTCTTTGCACAATAGGGGTGTTTCAGGGATCATGGCTTCTCCTGTTTATTCAAATGGCACTAGTTTTGCAATCAGCATTCAACTTCTAAGCTTGCTTACCAAACAATATTTTCCCCATTTAAACCATATTTATGATTTCCTTGCCCAACTGCAGTTGTTTTCCAGTCTGAATATAATTCTAATTTTTCTTTCAAATTTCTAGGACCACCTTTTCAAATGTGAGATTGGAGAAGGCACCTTTAATGAACACTCATCTTTTTCACCTGGCCACATCTCTTGGCCCTTTCAACATGGAAAGTGGAACTCTCAAGTTCCAGACGGGTTCTTTACCATGCGTTTAGCTATGCTGAGTTCTGTGGTTTCCAAACAAATGTCCTTGCTCTGGGGCACAGGGCCAGGTCAACTTATATTCCCCAACGCTGCTCAGAGCTGATGGCCACTTCCCCTATGGATCCCTTGTCAGCTTCTAGAACTTGGGCCTTCTGGTTTAATTGCTCTGCAAAGCGCTAGAAAGCAGGGTGAGGGGCATGGTGCATGTTTGTTGTTCTATTTTTCCTGGGTCTGCGGGTTTTAGTTTTTATCTGACACGTGTCTGAGGCTACAACCACATGTCTGTGGCATCTACACCACGATTCTATAATGTGAAAGATGAAGGTCTGAGGAGCAGGTGAGCCCCGCCGAGACCCCAGGAGCGCGCAGCCCGCCCCCCTCCCCGACTTCCACCTTCAGGGGTGGCTGGGGGTGTGTGGTCACAGAGGCCCCGGGGGACCGCAGGGGACCTAGCACCAGGTGGGACGGAGACTCGGTGCAGCAGTCTCGGCCTGCCCAGGGCTCGAGTTCTACTTACAGTGTTTGCAGTTTTTAGTTAAGTTGTCCGTCAACTTCTGCAGCTTCTTGCGGTTCATTCTGGACATTCAGGAATATGGCGGCGGCGGTGGGTGTCTCGGGCGCTGGGCGGCTGGACCCTGCGAGCTCGGGAGCAGGGGCAACCCGGCGGGGGCTCAGTTACCCCGTGCGCGGCCCCAACAGCCGGCGTTGTCACGGCAACGGCTGGGTCGGCCGCCGATTGGCTGCCGGGCTGGGGCGTGCCGGAGGCATCCCCGCCCAACACACAACGTGGCCATGGCAACAGCCCTGCAGCCGCTGATTGGCTCCGCGGGGGGCACACGTGGAGCGGGCCTGGATGCTCAGCGCGGCTTGGAGGGTATCAGCCAGGCGCCTTGCAGACTGTGTTCTGATTGTTAACGTTTAAGTTTTAGTTTGTAGTGCAACTGTGTTTTGGATTGACAGCCCTTCTGACTGCACCGCAAATCACCGAAGACTAAGAAAAGGGTGTTGCAAGCCGTGTGAGGGATGTTTCAGCTTCTCTACCTCTAGGGAAGACTTCAGATCTGGGAGACCTGGGCGGGGGTGGCGTGTAGGGGACTTGGGGAAGAGTCACAGAGCAGCAGGCATGCTTACCAAATGGTGCTTTCCCCAGGCCTTGTGCAGGAGGGTGTGAAGCTTACTGTCTGGACGGCGCCTCGCTGTTCATGTTAGTCCTTGTGCTGTGATGCCAGAAGGGAGTCTGTCCCTTGACAGCCTTATCTTCAGGTTTTTAACGTTTCTGAGAGCAAAGAAATTTGAGTGCAGTCACAGGTTGTCTAAGGAGGAGGATATGTGGATATGTTCTGAGAAATGTGTTATTAGGCAATTTTGTCCTTGTGCACCCATCATAGACTGTACTTACACAGACTAGGCCTGGGCGAGAGCCTGCAGCGCACCCAGGCTGTCTGGGCAGCCTCTCGCTCCTGGGCTACGGGCCTGCAATTACAGCACACTGCATTGGAAGAAGTGTTGTCTTGGGCCACACATTAAATACACAAACACCTATGAAAGCTGATAAGGAAAAACAATGGTCCATGATATCTTCATGATATCCCCCCCCCCAGATAAGCCAAAGACTCCTCACGTGGAGCATCACACGGTATTGGATACTCCTGCAGGGGGGATCTGAACAGAGAAAAGGTACAGTAAAGATACAGTACTATAATCTTAAGGGGCCACTGTCATATACGTGGTACAAGGTTTATGGAAATGTGATTATGTGTCACGTGACTGCCCTCATCTCATTCTTTGGAGGTGGAGTTTGTCAGTAGAATTTGGGAAAAACCACTGGCAATTTTTAAACTAGTTAAAGAGGCAGTCTCCCAAATAGAAACAAGCCGACAACTGCCAGTTAGGTGTGGGGTACAATCCAACCTTGCTTTTATGGAAAATATCCCTGTACAATTGATCATTTTCTTATTTGAAAGACAGATTCTGTGCCTGCAAAGGACAGTACTTACACCTTTAAGTACTTTCTGCTTTTCTCACCCATGGTGGATTACCCTCTTGACTTAAGATGGCAATAAAATGGGCTAACTCAGCCAAGAGCATGAAACCTGCAGTGTTCTCTAGGTGCTTATTTAGCTTTTGGGGGGAAAATGCCTCTGGAATGCAAACTAATTTGTTGAATCCATACTGTCATCTTTAGACTGAAGGCAGAAAAATTCTGCCAACTATGAGCAACAATCCAAAAAGAAATAATTCCAAAATTGAGGCCTCTGCTTTTTCGTCACTGTTTCATTTGTCCATGGAATGGAGGAGCTGAAAAGGTGGCTGTCAGTAGCTAATGAGGAAAGAATGGTCCCCTCTGATGCAGGCAGTTCTGTTGATAACCACTTTCCGATATGCTGAATGGTCACCCTGCTGGTGTGCCTTAGGGAGCAGGGCCCCACTGTGGTCCCACATTATGGTGTGTCTGGGAATCTTGGGCACCTGCTGGGGGGCACTGGTGGGTCAGTCAATCAGTTATTACTTCACAGGTTTCAGGCCTAGGGCCCAACAGCTATGTTTCCTTAAAGTGAAAAGAAAATGTAGGGGTGACATTTCAGACTATAGAGACTAAAATAGGCAAATCTGTTATGCCAGGCAAACATTCCTTTGTAAAGAATGTTCTCTCTCATTCATCCTCCCCAGTTATTTCTTCCATGGTATTCTTTTAGGGAAAAAAGTTCAAATGCATTGTTGTGTGAAAATTTCCTTCCCTAAGTGGGCTGCAAAGTTGGCCTTAAGGTCTTGCAAATCTTTGTCAAGCGAGTCTTCATTTGGGGCACATTTTGCCAATATGTGAGTAACCCAGAGCCCTCACTTCAGGCCTGTGAAGTCTGCGGACTGAATATTTTTAGACTATAGAAACAATTGTAGACCTGAAGGAGTCAGCTAATCATATACATATAAATATCGAGGAAAACTGAGATTTTTATTTGCAGTTTTGTTGCTTGTGCTAAAGAGACAAAGAATTTCTTTCCCCCAAGGGCTTTCTCAGAATAAGGCAATTAAGCCTGAGTGGTTACCTCATTTCAAATCAATCAATAATGGAATAATAAAAAGAGTGTTTAATTCATATTGTACATAAATTTTACTATTCACGAAATGATCATAGGACTTTCTAAACTCCAAGCAACTTCAAGATGAATAACTTTTGTAAATACACAAGTACATTAAAGTGACTATTTATGCTATAATATTTCCTTTAATTTTGTGTGCAAAACAATCTTCCCTTTGACTCACCACTCTCTGGCGTGTTGCCATGAAAAATAGCTTGGACCTTGACTTGATGAAAGTGTTTTTCTTAATGTGGACCTTTTATGATGAAGGCCTTTGGAAGCTGTTTAGGAAATGATGTCATAGAATTGATCTCCAAGTATGTCACAAATCTATTATGAAATTGTTTTAATAAAAGGAAAATCAAAAGGTTAGTTACATAACTTAAATTCAGTTTTATTAATTTTGTTTTGTGGAAATAGTGATAAAAAATTCAAAGTTAAACATGTCCAGCCCTTTGGGTGGTTGAACCTGCACTGCTACCCTCTACCATGTTCCCCTTTGTTGCAATGCTGCAGACAAACTGATCACTGCTGTCTCATTCAGGACTTCTGCATATTTTTTTTTGCCTCAATCCATTCTCAGTGGCAGCTCTTCCAAGAGCACTTTCCTCTTCCCTACGTAAAGTGAATCCTTCCTTACCAGACATGCTTTGCCTCAGAACTATTTTCTTTCTAGCTCTTGCTACTGTGTGGAATACCTTCATTCATTTTTTTCTAACCTCTCCTTCCCACTAGACTATAAATTACATGATTCATTCTCTTTCCCCTCCTGCCCCTCCTGCATTTAAGTCTAATTTAATCTCGGTATCTCTACATCTGTTTGTCATCTGTCTATACCTCTGAAGTTTAAGAGCACAGCCCATGTTTTATGGTCTGTATTAGTGAAAAGTGGAGAAAGAATTACCAGAGTAGAGGTGAACCTCAGGTCCCCCTGAAGCACCTCCAAGCTAAGAAGCAAAAGAAGAGCTTTCTTTTAAACCGAGCTTTATCTAAAATTCACACTCAATATACCCATTTCTATGATGGCTGCAACTAAAAAAAGGTCGGGCGTTGTGGCGGGCACCTGTAGTCCCAGCTACTTGGGAGGCGGAGGCAAGAGACTCGCTTGAGCCCAGGAATTGGAGGTTGCTGTGAGCTGTGATGCCACAGCACTCTATCCAGGGTGACAGCTTGAGGCTCTGTCTCAATAAATAAATAAATAAATAAATAAATAAATAAATAAATAATATAGTGGGGTCATATCATTTTGAACTTAGGTAAAATCTCCTTGGCAGGAAGGAAAAAGTGGAGGCATTCTACTCAGTGTGTACCCAGATGAGACAGAGAGAGAGAGAGCCACCCAGCCTACTGGGAAAAGGCAGGAGATGATTTCACAGCAAGTCTCAGATTCCATAAATCTTACAGTGTGTGCATTTTTTGTCACAATAAACGTGATCATGGCCATTCGAAACATTTGGTTAACTATCTGGTACCTAAGTGGAATACTTCATTTGGTGAGGAAATAGTGATTTGTTGCCATTCTGAAGAAAAATTTGCTATCCTGGTCAACAAGAGACAATGTAGCAATCTCCCAAGTGACTTCCCCTTAAAGGGATTCCCAAGGGTAATTTTGAGGATTTGTCCTTTCTGCCTAGTGCACTGGTGTCAAATGCTACCCCAGTGTAAGATGAGACTTCACTCTATACTATACTAAGTACAAAAACAGGTGGGTGGATACAGTGGGGCACAGGAAAGGATTCTCCCATAAAGGATTACATAGGCAGACAATGAAACGGAAGGTATTTCTCTTGGTGGGATCATCATGGAGGCATACATAAAAAGGATGGCTTAGTTGGGTGTGGTGGTGCACGCCTGTAGTCCTACACTTGGGAACCCAAGGTGGGATGATCACTTGAGGCCAGGAATTTGACACTAGGGCACTCCAGTTGGGTGAGAGAGCAAGACCCTGTCTCTCTCTCTCTCTTTTTTTTTTTTGTTTAGCAGGCCTGGGCTGAAGACTCTTTTTTTTTTGGCCGAGGCTAGTTATGAACCCGCCACCTCTGGCACATGGGGCCGGCGCCCTACTCCTTTGATTGACAGGTGCTGCCCCCCTCCTTTTTTTCTTTTGAGACAGAGTCTTACTATGTTGCCCTCGGTAGAGTGCTATGACATAGCTCACAGAACCTCAAATTCTTGGGCTTAAGTAATTCTCTTGCCTCAGCCTCCCAAGTAGCTGGGACTACAGCCCACCACAACACCTGGCTATTTTCTGTTGCAGTTGTCATTGTTATTTAGCTGGTCTGGGCTGGGTTTGAACCTGCCAGCCTCGGTGTGTAAGACTCTGTCTTTTAAAAAAACAAAACCGTGGGGTGGCGCCTGTGGCTCAGTGAGTAGGGCGCCAGCCCCATTACCGAGGGTGGCTTGAACCCAGCCCCGGCCATACTGCAACAAAAAATACCCAGGTGTTGTGGCAGATGCCTGTAGTCCCAGCTACTTGGGAGGCTGAGGCAAGGGAATTGTCTAAAGCCCAAGAGCTGGAGGTTGCTGTGAGCTGTGACACCATGTGACAAAGTGAGACTCTGTCTCTAAAAAAACCCCAAAAATACATAGTGGCTCCTGCCTGTAATCCTAGCACTCTGGGAGGCCAAGGCAGGTGGACTGCTGGAGATCATGAGTTCGAGACCAGCCTGAGCAAAAGCGAGACCCTGTCTCTACTAAAAATAGAAAAATGAAGCAAGAGGATTGCTTGAGCTCAGGAGTTGGAGGTTGCTGTTAGCTATGATGGCACAGCACTCTACCCAGGATGACAGCTTGAGACTCTGTCTCAAACAAACAAACAAAAAAAAGCTGGTTTGCCTAGGAAACAGAGTTTCAGGGTGACTGATGCAGTGCCTATTTCCAAAGTGACAAAGATTTGGCTTCAGAGTGAGACATACTTACCTTAAGTGGTTTGTTATTATGCTGCTGGATTGCTATGGCAATCTTTTAAAGTCAGTCTCTCAATTTTTGTGCTAAATTTCACTTTAGTCTTTTTGTTTTGGGTATGCCTCTAGTGTATACCAAAGGAAAGTGTGAAAGAACAGGTTAGCCTCTCCTGTCAGGGTACACAAGTGTGGTAGAGAATAATGGTAGAAAAATCATGTATTGCTTTCAGCTCAGAATAATTGATTCATATCACAGTAATAACAGGCCGAATAGTTAAATATTCATTTCTAGTGGTGATCATTAATTTCCTGAGGCCAGAGTACTTATAGTTGGGGTATCAATTTAAGGGACCTCAGATGACTGATAAGCAGAGAATCAAGGCAAAATAGGAGAAGAGCTTGAGAACTATTTTATCGTTTAGGTTAAATGGAGTAGGCGAACCACCCCCATAGCAATGTCAACTACTCTAGGGGGAAAATATTTTTCCTCCGAATTCATTCTTTGTTCTTTGTCAAAATCTTGCCAAAATTTACCTTCATACAGTAACCACAGGGATCATCATTCCTCTGCTCAAAACCCCACAATGGCTTATTCTTTCATTGTGAATAAAAGTCAAGTTCTTGACTGAGAAGATGGTGTATGATAGCATGGTTCACGTTCTGCCTCCTCCTTACTCTTTACTCTTTCCAAATCCTCTTACATGTGTACCACTCCTCTGTCATGCTAAGGATTGACCAACTTTGGGGCATTTGTACTTGCTGTTCTCTGATTAGCATTTCTACCAGATATTCACTTGGTTTCTTCTCTTACTGGGGTGAGGGGCAGTGCTCTCAGATGCCAGTTAATTGGACACACCTTATTTGACCATCTTAAGTGAAATCCCTCACACCAACATGCTGTTTTCTCTTTTCCCTGATTTTTCTTCATAGCACTTATCACCACCTCCACTTTTGCTGTTAGATATTCGCTTATTACTTATCAAACACTCCAGCCACCCCATTAGGAATATAAGCTCCAAGAGAGGAGCTTACATCCAGACTACCTGAAACGGCATCTGGTATTTCACACTCAATAGCTGTTGAATGAGTGAATCCCAGTCAGTCTTGGGTTTTTTTTTTTTTTTTTTTTTGAGACAGAGCCTCAAGCTGTCACCCTGGATAGAGTGCCGTGGCACTCACAGCAACCCCCAATTCCTGGGCTTAAGCAAGTCTCTGGCTTCCACCTCCCAAGTAGCTGGGACTATAGGCGCCCGCCACGACGCCCGGCCATTTTTTGGTTGCAGCCGTCATTGTTGTTTGGCAGGCCCGGGCTGGATTCGAACCCACCTGCTCAGGTGTATGTGGCTGGCGCCTTAGCCACTTGAGCCACAGGCGCCGAGCCAGTCTTGGGTTTTTTGAACTTCATACCAATGTCCTGTTCCCCTAGCTCTTCAAACATTCGTGACAGATCAATGCCATGATGTCATTCTCCCAAGTAGTAGCTAACTTTCAGTGAGCACTCACTCAAAGCCATATACATTACTAGGCACTTTACATAAATTTCATTTGATCCTAAAAATATGAGGTGACAAGTATGTACTATTATTCTCATTTTACTGATGAGGAACTGAAGCACTGAGAGGTTAAATGACTTGCTAATATGTACTGTAGCTGTGACTAGCACTCAAGTAGCTTGATTCTAAGCCTGTGCTGTCACAAAGTTTGGGAGGCAGAGGCTTTAGATTCACAGGTGAAGAGGACACAGCAATTGTGGACCGGGGAGAGAAAACTGTGAAGTGTTTGTCCTCTCTTAGAGTTGATACTTAAGTTTTCATCAATGGGCAGTACCTGTGGCTCAGTGGGTGGCAGGTTGGAACCCAGCCCCAGCCAAACTGCAACAAAATATACCCAGGCGCTGTGGCAGGTGCCTGTAGTCCCAGCTACTGGGGAGGCTGAGGCAAGAAAATAGCCTAAGCCCAGGAGTTGGAGGTTGCTATGAGCTGTGTGATGCCATGGCAATAAAGTGAGACTCTGTCTCTATGAAAACAAAAAGTTTTCATCATAAATCTAAATAGGTGCAATGGATATAAATATTGACATTTTAAGATAAAACCATTAATCATTTTTTTCAATGCAGTCAACATAATTTAAATAATTGAATAAACATCATCCATTAAAAAAATACACTAATGAGCTCTTCAACTTTTTTTTTTTCCTTTCTTGTTTCTTAATTTTTTTTTTTTTTTGAGACAGAGCCTCAAGCTGTCACCCTTGGTAGAGTGCTGTGGCATCACAGCTCACAGCAACCTCCAATTCCTGGGCTCAAGCGAGTCTCCTGCCTCTGCTTCCCAAGTAGCTGGGCCTACAGGCACCCGC
>CAUYRH010022631.1:0-45525 GCA_963574655.1 Perodicticus potto | reverse complement strand
CAATCAAAAGGGCTGCCAAAAGCCCATAGATAGCATTGATTTTGAAATTGCCACAGGATACCTTGGCCACAGACATGTGGTCACAGTAGGTGTGGGGAATGGAGTTTCCCCGACAATAGGGCAGGCGCTTGGTAAGGAAGGTGAATGGGAAGATGAGCATCACACTCCTCAAGAAGGTGACAAAACCAGCCTTGGCAATGACAAGGTTGGTGAGGATGGTGCCATAGCGTAAGGGGTAGCAAATGGCCACATAGCGGTCCAGGGCCATGAGCATGAGCACCCCAGACTCCATTGCAGTTAGCATATGGACAAAAAACATCTGGGTCAGGCAAGCATTAAATTCTATCTCCTTGAGGTTGAACCAGAATATGCACAGCATATTGGGTACCGTGGTGGTGCACAAGGTGACATCAGTGAAGGAGAGCAGGGCCAGGAAGTAGTACATGGGCCGGTGCAGGGCATGTTCATGGCTGATGAGGTAGAGGAGCCCACAGTTTCCCATGACAGCAACAATATACATGAAGCAGAATGGCAGGGAGAGCCAGATGTGTGTGGCTTCCAGTCCAGGAACACCATTCAGGATATAGAATCCCGGGCTTAGGCAGGAGCCGTTGGCCCCAGACATGTCTTATAGGAGGGCATTTTACAAACTTTAATGGAAATTTCTTTCTTCCTGGAAAGCAGAGAGGTAGGGTTAAAGACCAGGTAAGAGGGCCTGGTTTGGATGATGTAAGAGTCAATGCCATGAACCTTATTTTGATAACCAGGAATTTTCAACTAACCCTAACAAAGAAGACTTTGAATATGGTGCTGAAAAGTCATTAAGCAGTTGTAAAACTACTCAAAGTCCCATTGAAAAGTTTGGAGTAACTCTCCCCAGTGTACTTCTTACTCTCTATTATATTTCAGGAGCAAATTGTTGGGTAATCAACATGTATCTTCTTCCTTCCTAGAAACTGTTTCTAACTCAGATTATGCCCATGCTAATTGTACCTGATTCTGGTCACTAAATCACCTGAGTATATTTATATGGTCACCCTAATATGACCAGTCCCTACCTGCAGTTTAACTTTTCAGTTTTTTTTTTTAATTTTTATTAAATCATAATTGTGCACATTGGTGCAATCATGGGGCACGATGTGCTGACTTCATATACAATCTGAAATATTTTCATTGAACTATTTAACATAGCCTTCATGGCCTTTTAATCACTATATGAAGACATTTATATTCTACATTTAGTAATTTTCACTTGTACCCTTGTAAGATACACCGTAAGTGTGATCCCACCAATGACCCTCCCTCCACCCAGCCTCCCCCTTCCCCTCCCCTCCCTTTCCACCCTCCCCATTTCTTTTTCTGAACAGGGGTTATAGGAGAGTACAGTCTGAGATTGTGTAACAACTTTTTAAGTTACAAAGCTCATAAATCCCTGTAGTAGAGATTAAGCCGATGAAGACATTACCTGCTATCATCTCATTAATGAGAAATAATATATAAATTTACAAAGCACAATATCTGACACACACAGAAGAGTGTTCAAACAATGTTATTTTATTTTAGGTATGTATAATAATTACCAATAACATTCTGTTTGAAAGTATGAATTTTTTCTTAGATTAGAAGGTTTACTATTTAATTGTATTTTCTATTGTAATCCAGTTATTCCTCATAGTGTCTGTTTAAGATGTGATTTCATGGGCAGCACCTGTGGCTCAACAGAGTAAGGCACTGGCCCCATATGCCAGAGGTGGCAGGTTCAAACCCAGCCTGAGCCAAAAAAAAAGATTACAAAAAAGCAAAAAAAAAAAGGAACTATTAAAAAAAAAAAAGATGAGATTTCATGTTTCACAGGATATAAATGATAGATTTATAGTTATCTGAATAAAAAACTTTTAATTGAACAATATTCAGTATTTTTCAGTTAAGAATTTAGTACAACTAGTTCTGAAAAAAGGAATTTAGCAGCTATTGATATTTATAAATTATATCCTAAATGAAGTAACAATACTGTAATCATGTTTTTGTTTCTTTATCTTTTATTATAGTCAAGATTGAATTGGGTACAACTATTTTGAGGCCACTCTTTGTACTAAGAGTAAGTCACTTGTTTTATAATTAATAATGAATGGCCTGTTATATTCTTTTTACTGCCATTAATCAATACTTCACACAGATTGTACCCAAACTCAGATTTTCATTTATCTGAAGACAAAAATGATAGTAAAAGTTTGCCAGCTATCTTTTTTGAAAAAGAAATATTCTTCATTCTTAGATAATAAATCATAGCGTTTGTTGCTTTGTTCTAATATTCTTTCTTTGAAGAATAGCAATCAAAGTGGAGGTACTAAGGGATTTTTTTGAAATCTCCTTACTTGAGAAAATAAAAGCCTACTCACTTTATAATTATTATTGTTGTTGTTATTTTTATTTTAGTTGTTTAGGGGACAGAAAAGTCTGGAATTCACTTTATCGTTCCTCAGCCATCCTTTGCATATTGAAACAGGATCTACAATGGTTGTTTCTAAATATTTTCAAGGTTTTGATAATTGTTTTCTATAATACATTTACTAAAAGTCTAGAGAACGAATGAGGACTTTATAGGTCTTTCAGCTATTGATGAGTTGGTGACTCAAATTTGCAAGGATGACATGAGGTCTCCAAACTGCAAAATCAAAAAATATAAAAAAGACACATAAGTTTCTTACCTAAGGGATGAAGCCAGAGAAGTACATACGGAAGAGAAAAAAATTGCACTGGATACTTGTTAAAAATGGCAAGAAATGTAATAAGTTATTTCATGTATTCCATCAATTTGCACAAATTAAAAAAATGATAAGACAAACTTTATGCAAACTACTGCAATAGGGGAGAGAGACGTTGGCAAAGGTCTGAGCTCTACTCCAAATATGACAGGGACAAGTGAAGATTTATAACCAACAGGCGGTGTGAAGTCAGTGGATGGAAAATTATTAAAAGAAGATATTAAGAGTAGGGGGATCTTTATGAAATTGGCCTGACAGTAATCTTGCTAAAGATAGACTACGGACTAAAATATCACAAGTGGGGGGAGCTGATCACATGCTAAGGTGGGAAGATTCTTTCCCAAACTGACTTTGGAGGGTTCTTTTCTAAAACTGAGTTCAGCAGACCAAGATCCAGGCCTGGTTGGGGAAACCAACCCAATTAAAGTTTAATCAAGGAAAGAGTCTTTATCAACAGATGGATCGGAAGATGAAGGTAGCACGCACTAACGCGTCCTGTGATTTTCAGAACAAATCAGTTTTTGCATGAAGGATCTAAACGCATGTAACAGGTAAATAAATCCCCTGGGATGAGGGCAAAATAAGGACATTCACTGAGCAAACGTTGGTTTTGAACTGTGTAAAGGTATATTTTAAAACTTTCTACATAATTACGACCCTCGGTTAAAGTATGTGATTAAACTGATTTTAAATGAGAGCGGCTCAATTCCTTGCTCAAGATTTCTTCCCTTACACCTGAGTTTTAATTTTTATCCGGTATTGAGATTAAAGGATTTAGTATAAAGCTCAAGAGTAGATGTTTTTAATAGGATTGTGGCAATCAAATGAGAGATAATTGCTACATGTTTACCAATAGCATTCCTTAAGTAGGGAGAAGATAAGAGCAAATCTTATTCTTTAGAATCAGTTGAAAATACTTAACCTTATACTCTGTTTACTGGGGAGCCTATCAGCCATCGCAGCTGGACCTCCTTTCATTAGAACTCTCCTGGGAAATTCTCCAAATTATCTTCTCAGATGTGGCTTATCCTACCATCTGTCACCACTGCAGAAAGATTAGAATTAAATTCAAATGCTTATTTGTGCCTAATCATTGCCAGTTAACCAGAACACTCAGAAAGATAAGAATGAACCACCTCAGTAAATGCTTGTTGAGATCTTATCACTGCCTGCCACCATCCTAGGTCCTAAGTGGGCCCTGCTCTTTCAGAACTTAGAACCCTGCAGGGGAGATAGGCAAATGTTTTCAACAAGTGCTATAACAGGATATGGCTCAGGATGCTGTTGGAACACAGAAGGAGGGCGTCTCTCTCGCTTGCTGGTTTGGGGTGAGGCTAGGAATATGGTAGTGGGAGAGAAGCAGGAGTATGAGAGAGAGAGAGTGTGTGCACACGCACACAGCACTGGAGCTATGTCAAAGGGGAGAGTGACCTCCTTGGCAGGGGATGGGGGAGGGAGGTACCAGAGGTTATATATAAGCTGAGACCCAAAGAGTGGAGTAGAAATTATCAAGAAGGGAGGAGGGGAACAAGGAAGAATAATCCCAAAAGAAGTAACATCATCTGCAGAGGGCAAATGAGAAGGTATATTCAATATAGTAGGTTGGATAAGCACTTCCCCAATTCAATGGGTACGCAAATAACCTGTGTTTAATAATGAGATGCAGATTCCGATTCAGTAGTTACAGGGAGGGACCAGCGTCGTTAGTGTCCAGCACACCCCCACGTGATATCAATGCTGCTGGTTCATGGACCAAACTTTTGAGTTCCAATCTGTAGACAACTCAGTTTCCAGGAACTAGACACTTCTGTCTCTGGGGAAATAACTGAACAGCCCCTAGGCCATTTTCATTCTTGACGTTGACCTAGTTATTCACGCTGCATGGATCATTGATGATGGCAGCCCAGTGGCAACTCAGCATCTCATTTATTTATATATAAAACTTTTTCCACCAAGAAGGCTGCTTTAAAGCCACTACTTCAAATTCTGCTTTCTACCTTCTTCCCCACCTTCGTCTAAGTGCTCATCGAAACACATTTAACAGTTTCAGCATGAAACCAGTCTGACAGGATGTGCTTAATAAATATTGTCAACACTTGTCAAAATCAAAGGAAAATGTCCCAGGGAAGAACTCACAGCCTTACCCAATAGGAGCGAGTTATAAATCTGTGCTGTATCTTGACAGCAGTTCTTTTGATGTCAATTTGAGCTCATTTTAATAAATGCATGAGTTTCATGTCACTGCCATTTCTCCCTCATCCCGTAGGAGCAACTATTCTGCCTCTCAGAGACCGCACACAGCATCTTTGCAAATACTCTAAAAATCCCAGCCCCATCCCAAAGGCACGAGAACAGATTGAGCCATGTTGTAAAGTGAAAATTCATACCCATGTCACAAGATTTAAAAGAGAACCCTACTTAGCTTTTTTGGATAATAGATAGGATTAAAGTCATGGTGATAAGACCTCATGTATGGTGTGCATGAGAAGACGCATTTGCTCTGAGTATTGGTGCAGTGGAGTTGTATCACACTTATTAAATAATTCATTGATCTTTGTCCTCCCTGTGTGACTCTACTTCCCCATTTTATTTTCACAACAATAAGCAAATATACATGCGTATATATACAGGGTTAAATTTATTTAATAATCTATAGAGGCTCAGCAGTAGAACAAGTGGCAAGCAATAAAACCTTCAAATTCTTCAAACCTTCAAACCTCAAACCTCCTTTTCCAACTAGACTATGACAGTAGTCTTAGAAGCTGAAGGACTGTCATTACAAAATAGCTGCGTTATGTCTTTCTTCCACTAGATAAGTTGAACTGGTTTTAAATTGGGGGCTATGTAAAGAGTACTGCAGTACTCAGAGTCCAGGTTCCTATAGACCAAAGTCAGCTTAGCCTGTGTCTTATCTTCCACATGAAAGTATTTGGAACCTAACAATAGTAGCTGTTTGGCCTTTGGGTAAAAATTAAATTGTCCTGTGGCCAAGAGGGCACTTGGGGGAATGTCTGAACTTGGGTCTGAGGTAAATGGCAGCTTAAAAGGTTACAGACTCCACATGATTGGAATCCTGTAAAAGTAAGGACTGGAAACTCGAGCCCTTGCTGATATTTTGCAAGTGACTTCCAGAGCTATGAGGGAACCACAGACTTTCTGCCGAGGATTCGTTTATAAATGAAGAGACTGAGACTCAGAAAGGCCAGGTGGCATAGCAGGTGGGGACTGGTAGTCAGGAAAGAGAGCTGATTTCCTTGTCTTGCTTTCTTGCTTCCTTTTTCTATCTCTCTCTCCTGCCCTTCTCCCTTCCTCTCTCTCCTTCCTTTCTCCCTGTCTGTCTGTCTGTCTCTTTCTCTCTCCCCCCCCACCAGTTAAGTAAAGATAACATGACTGTTATCCTTTCATTTAGATTAGGTTCATTCTATTCCCCCAGGTAACAAATACTCAGAAAATAATATATGAAAATTTAAAACAGAACAGACTTTACATAAATTATTCTGTGCAAATTTTGCCCCAATCTATGATTTGTTACATACCTACATCAGTAGTCATTTTCTAAAATGTCACTTATAATAATTAATAGTGGAAATGCCAACAAACTACACTAATGCACTGTTGAACTTACGGCTAACTGCAATAAAAATTAACCAGTTCAGAGCTTGAAACACGAGAGCTATATGTTGGCTAGGAAAAAAATCGGCATCTTGCATTGAAAATTATATGCAGAACTATTAGATCACACTCCAAAAATGTACATTAATTAATTATACATATTCTTTATGGTCAAGAACAAAAATAAAACATGTGGACTTCATATATCAATACATCTTTAAATTCCAAATTATTGTATTTCCAAAAGAGAAATCATGAGAAATGCTTAAAAGATTTGGAGGTCTTTCTGTATTTAAATGCGGCTCCATTTTAAATTTCCAATCCTATCATAAGAAGCAGGTATGTTAATAATTTTAATTTTACCACTTCTTGAAGATATAGAAATAATTTTAAAATATTTCTATAGCCCTATACACAGGAAAGTCCACCAAGATTTGACAGAGATAGGAGGACGGGTATGAGTCTAGAATTTCGGTAACAGAGAACGTAAGGGACTGTCTCAGTCACAGAGATGGAAAGGGTTGACCAGCACTCTCTCAAGTGCTCATTTTTACAGTTCCATCGTTCCTCTTCATTTTAAAAAATATAGTATTTTATTGTGTATCAGTATTGGCAGAGTTGAAGTAACATTGCAATTGAGAAAATTTTATTAGAGTGCTGAAATGGCTTGCTTATGGGAAGATGCCAACACAGTTATGAGTCAGACAAATAACACTGTATCCATCAAGGAACTGTGGAGGGCGCTGGGGGGCAGTTTTCAGTTCACAATGGGATCCTCCATAGTGGTTCCACCAATACCCAAAGTGTATCCAACAAAGAAATGCCAATTTCTGCAGCGGGATTTGCAATGTTTAATGCAGTCTGGAAAGGTGATTTTTGATCAACTATGTCATGATTTTTGATCAACTGTGTCATGATTCATTCATTCATTTCTAAGTGAACGGATGACTCACTGCAATGTGTTCTCTTTTGTGTTTGGGGCACAAACAGTACCTTGGAGTCGTCACTGATGCATGAAGTTTCAGATCCGCAGCAGGGCAGAGGCCACGGCAGCTCGGGAAGCAGCCTGGGTGGCTCTATCACCGCGTGTAAGAAGGTAACATTGCTTTACACTTTTTATCCCTCCATCTGAACCTGAGCAGTAGTCCAGTTTCACCTTTGGAGGCCTTTATCTAAAGAGGAAGTAGCAACAAAAACAAGAGTGTTTCACATGTTGCCATCCCACGTAAAGCCTGATAAGCCTAAGAATGCAATTAAGGGGAATGATGGGAAAACTATAGCGGTTCAGAAAGGTAGGGCTTGAAAATTGTAAACTCCCATTACCATATCACCTCAGCCTCAGCACGTCCTTCCAAACCCAGCCATAAACAATACCTAGGATCTCCTGTCCAAAATTCCTTCACAGATTTTGAATGATTCAATTAATATATTAAGCTCCCAAATCTGTATCTAAGAAAACTTCATTGCTGTTCTGTTTCTGATATTTTCCTAAATCAAAGGGTATGCTTAGATTATTTTATTAGGAGAACGAAAACTATGTTTCCTAAAATTTAGATTCGAGAGATGATAAAACATCTTCTTTTAAGATACTTGCAAAAAGTTGTCATTTGAACAACATTAAATCTAATGTAATGACTTCATTTTCCCTGGCAAACTAACTAACGCCCAGAAACGTAAAGCAAAATGCCCAGAATCCTGAATCCCCACCTGGGCCTTTGTCTCTGTCTGATACCAAATTCTAGAGGAGAAGGTGTTTCTTCTCATCCAGAGTTAGAAGAAATCTCATTATTTTTCATTCGCTGCCAAAATTCTGCATTTCAGAGATGTAAATGAAGACAAATTCTATTACCAATCATATTGCATATGTGTACGCACTATGTGTATTCTGTAATATTCATTATATACATGCATATAAACTTAAAATACATGTCAATTTGTTGAGTACTATACTCAGTTAAACGGCCTATGTAGTCTCTGCTTATGTAACTCTTGTATAACTCTCTAGTTTTTTGAGTATTAAAGAAATTAGGAAACATAATTAATAAGGTCTCTTAGCATGTGTTATATGAGCTATCCTTCTTTTACCTCTCATAAAATTCATATGGAGAAGTCAGTGCTATAAATTGCAGGGGTTTTTTGTTTGTTTGTTTGTTTTGTTGTTGTTGTTGAAGTTTGGCCGGGGACGGGTTCGCATCTGCCACCTTTGGTATATGGGGCCAGCGCCCTACCCACTGAGCCACAGGTACCACCCTAGATTCTAGTTTTTAATTCAGGAAACTGCAGAACTATAATTCAGAATTGTTTTGAGTTCCTTAGAAGAGCTAAAAGTGCAGGTCTCTAAGCCTTACATATATTCTCTTCAATGTTATATAACTCCCAATTATTACCAGATGCAGTACCTTTCTCAAGGAAAAACGCTTTCCAGTTTATTTTTTAAAAAAGTATATTTTTATTGATTAAAATGTTTGTGGTATTTAAAAGCAGGATTTGTAGCTCGGCATCTGTAGCACAGTGGTTACAGTGCTGGCCATAAGCACTGAGGCTGGTGGGTTCAAACCCAGCCTGAGCCAGCTAAACAACAATGACAAACTGCAGCAAAAATTAGCCAGGCATTGTGGCAGGTGCCTGTAGTCCCAGCTACTTGGGAGGCTGAGGCAAGAGAATCGCTTGAGCCCAAGAGTCTGAGGTTGCTGTGAGCTGTGATGCCACCGCACTCTTCCGAGAGTGACATAGTGGGACTCTGTCTCCAAAAAGATAAACAAATAAAAATAAAAATAAAATAAAAGCAGGACTTGATGCCAGACTGCCTGAACCTGACACCAGTCCCACCATTGCTTGCTATGTAATCGTCAACAAACGACTTCATTTCTTCAGGCCTCAATTTCCTCATGTGAAAAATGAAGATAATAATGTTTTACAAAACAAACTCTACCTCTTGGAGAGCTCCTCTCTATTATGAGACCCAACAATACTGAGATTAGGCCTGGTAATAATCCTACAAAGATCTCTAAGTGTTCAAGTGAAAGGAAAAATCATACATCTCTCACTTTTAATCAAAAGCGAAGAAATGATGAAGCTTAGTGAGGAATGTATGACAAAAACCAACACAAACCAAAATCTAGGCCTTTCCCACCAAACAGCTAGTTAAGTCGTGAACGTGGAGGAATTTAAAGTGCTACTGCAAGCAGCAAATAAATGAACAGAAAGTGAGACAGTCTCATTGTTGATGTGGAGAAAGTTTCTCTGGCCTGGCTAGTCAAACCGGTGACCACGTTTCCTTAAGGCGGAAGCAGATCCAAAGAAAGGCTCTAGCCCTCTTCGATTCCAAGAAGGCTGAGGGAGGTGAGGAAGCTGCGGAAGAAAAGTTTAAAGCCGGCAGCTGTTGATTCACAAGGTTACAGAAAGAGGCTGTCTCTATAACAAGGAGATGCAGCAAGTTATCCAGAAGGATCTAGCTAAGTCATTGATGACAATGGCTACACTAAATGACAGATGTTTAATATACATAAAACAGACTTCTGTCGGAAGGAGATTCTGTCTAGAATTTTTATAACCAGAGAGAAGAAGTAAATGCCTAACTTCAAAGCTTCCAAGGACAGGCTGACTCTCTTGTCAGGGGCTAATTCAGCTGCTGAGTTTCAGTGGAAACCAAGGCTCATTTACCTCTCGAAGAAAAATCCTAGAGCCCTTAAGAATTATACTAACTTTATTTTTCTTATGCTGTATAAATGGAACAAGGCCCAGTTTACAGCATATCTGCTTACAGCATGGATTACTGAGTATTTTAATCACACTGTTGAGATCCACGCTCAGCAGACTAGATTCCTTTCAGAATATCATTGAGCACTGACGGGGTGTCAGGTCACGTAAGAACTCCGGTGGAGGGGTGCAGGGAGGTATTTTCATGTCTGCTAATGCAGCATCTAGTAAGCAGCCCGGGGATTAAGGAGTAATTCCAACTTTCAAATCTTATCATATCATAAATAAGTTTTGTAAGGCTACGGTTGCCATGAATGGTGATTCTCTGATGGGTGTGGGCAAAGTGAACTGGAAAACGTCTGGAAAGGATTCACCGTTGTAGATGCCATGAAGAGCATTCATGATTCGTATGAGGTGGTTAACACCAACATTAACCGAAATGTGGAAGAAGGTGGTTCCAACCCTCATGGGTGACTTTGAGGGGTTCAAGACTTCAGTGGACGAAGTACCTGATATGTTGGAAATAGCAAGAGAGCTGGATTTAGCCATGGAGCCTGAAGACGCAACAGAGTTGCTATAATCACATAATAAAACATAAATGAATGGGGAATCACTTCTGATGGATGAACAAAGAAAGTGGTTTCTTTAGATGGAATCTACTCCCGGATTGAAATGTTGTGAAAATGTTGTCAATATTGTTGAAAAGACAACAAAAAATTTACGATACTATATAGGCTTAGTCGATATGCTACATAGCAGTGGCAGAGTCTGAGAAGATTGACTCCAATTATGATAGAAGTTCTGCTATAGGTAAGATGCTTTCAAACAATTCACATGCTGCAGTTTTTCATGTAAAGAAGAGTCAGTCAATGTGGCAAACATTTTTGTTTTCTTTCTTTCTTTATTCATTCACTCATTTTTTAGACAGAGCCTCATTTTGTCGCCCTCCATAGAGTATTGTGGCATCAAAGCTCACAGCAACCTCAAACCCTTGAGCTTAAGCAATTCTCTTGACTCAGCCTCCCCAGTAGCTGGAACTACAGGCACCTGCTGCAATGCCCAGCTATTTTTAGAGACAGAGTCTCAACTCTAGCTCAGTCTGGTCTCTAATTCCTGAGCTGAAGCAATCCACCTGCCTCAGCCTCCCAGAGTGCTAGGATGACAGGCATGACCCACCATCTCTGACCTTTGATGTTTTATTTTAAGAAATTACTATAGCTACCCCAGTTTTCAGCAACCACCACCGGATCAGTCAGCAAACCATGAAAATCCAAGCAAGACACCCTACTAGCCGAAAGATCAGGACTTGAGGAAAGCTCAGGCGATTATTAGCATTTTTTAGCTATAAAGAATTTTTTTAATTAAGGTGCATACATTGTTATTTTAGGCATAGTGCTATTGAATACTTAATAGACTACAATACAACATACACTTAACTTTTCTATAAGTTGAGAAACCAAAAATTTTGTGTGATTTTCTTTATTGTGATATTTGGTGTGTTGTACTGGCCTGGAACTGAAACCACTATATTTTTGAGGTATAAATGTATAAATTAGGTAAAAATGATTATTCTGGGCATTGAAAGCTAAGAGTTTAGATAGACGTTGGACCAGCAATAAACACATAGCTATAAGTTCAGCAGAGAAATAGATCTCAATTTACACTTGAAGGATGATGCAGATTTAAATGTATAAAGAGAATATTCAACCAAATTTAGGAAGGGCTGCTGCAAGTTAATGCAGGAGAAGCTAACAACTTTCTGTGCAGATAATGTATTTTTAAAATATTCATAGCATATTCCTTTCATTTCAAATATTATCTCAAGCTTACATAATAATTGTATTTAAAAGACTGCTTAGTAGCTGTGTGTCCTTCATAACACACACCATGTGGCCTATAATGGTTTGCCTTCCCTTCAAAAGCAGAGCTCACTAATGTTTTCATCTTTTTTTATAACCAGAAGAAAGGTCCTCAATAAAAAGATACTGAGTGCTTTGAAGTGTAGGAAACTGAAGGAAAAAAGACACTAAATATCAAACTTTTTCGTGTTTTAATTAGTTATTTTCTTATTAAATAATAAGAAAATTTGCAAGCTAATTTGCAAGCTAATAATAATTTGCAAGCTAATTTCAAAGATCGTAGATCAATATTCTTCAATATTGTTAACCACAGATCAAGGCACTGGGAAAGTGATAATCTTTATATTCATAAATGCACATGTGATGCATATTCTGTACAAAAAAGACAAAAAAGACAAGCACAGTTATATCTTAGGAGCACCAGGCTGTCCTGATGAATCCCCACTCTTCACAATCAATCAGCCTTCACTGGGAGTAACATGGATAATGGAAATCTATTGGTAATTCCCCAAATTCTTTTCATGAAATAGCTTCATCTTTTCCCCATCAACCCTTTTTATTAGAACTGACATATTGTTAAATTAACTGGTGAAAGAAATAAAACAAGGGTCCAGAAGATAGAGCATTGGTTGGATGATCAACCTCTGAAAATTATAAAATGACTGAATTTCTTCTATGTGTTTCACAGTGAATCTCTAAGGGTTCTGAGACTCCTACTCAGAGACAATTGCTTTAATTCCTATTTGTTGTCATAAAAATATGGTCCTTGGAAGCCATCGCTGTGAAAAGGTGTATCATCGGGAAGACTTTGGTGCACTTATTGGAAAGAGGAACTCAATGTGTGTTTCTGGCAGTGAGAAATTGCCTTTCTCTAGCACTTAGATGACCGTCTCTCATGGAGACAGTTTGCATACTTTGTCCTGGTAGTTTGTTAATAGACCCCTTTTGCTCCCAGAAGTATTTTGATCTGCAAAATAAGTGATGAGATCATCCTAGGTCTAGCTTCCACGATATCTTTTCTCTCCCTTTGCCCTTTCTTTTAAGAGTTAGGCAAGTTATCTCATAAATTCACACCAATGTATTTGTGATTGCATAGCTTAATGTAGTGGTGACAAATCAAACCTCATTTCTGCTGCTATCATTACCCCTTGCCCTAAATGACACTGATAATTGAGACTATTGAACCTGGACATGACCTCAGAATTCTACTTATTAGGAAGCTCCAGGTGAACCCTATTAATCCATCCAGGGTGTAATGTTGGTTGACCTCCATGTCACACTAATTTAATGAGCCCTGAGACCACGGGGAGTTTTAATCTGTGTGAAATGTGATTATCTTATTTAACACATATAAAATATTGCAAGAAAAAATATGGGAAAGAGTTGTTGATGGGAAGGGAACCCTAGAATTCTCCCCTGATGTCCTATCCCTTGAATCATATCTCTTGCAGGCATTTTCTGCTGTCCTCTTCCCATATAGCCACTCCTTCCTTTAAGACAAATATAACCACCATTATTAAACGGAGCCCTGGGGACTTTCCACTGGATAAGCTAAGGGAGTATAAATGTCACCCTTTCACATTTGTGGAACACTAAGTGAAACATCTTTGTGGCCTCTGTAGAATAAATCAAAAACTGTTAGTCTCTAGGGAAATGGTGGACTGTGTATCAAACTTGGGCTTGGAATTCAAAGGCCTGAATTAGATCCCAAGTTTCTCTTCCTACTGTGTGACCTCAGGCCAATGACGAAACCTCTCTGAGTCACTCTTTATGCTTGGCCTGGTGCTTATAAACAAAAAGGTTTGTGTAAGCGCTTGGCACATAATTGATGATCAATAAATATTAGTCTCCAAATAATCTGTGAACAAGGGGAAAATTTATTAAAAATAGAATTTTAAAACTGATGTTAACATAGCATGCAATGTGCCCTCATTCTGTTGAATTACCTGACAGATTTCCTTCTGCTTTTAAAAGCAGTATATTCAATGTTATGTTTCCACAAGAGCTGGACATTTGCAAGCCACTCTTTGCTTCACAGACTGAAGATAAGCTATTTGGAATAAAGTAGAGCCAAGCCTCTGAATAAGATTCAAGTGAGGAGAAAAATGAATACCTGAAATATCCTTCTCTTTTTATGTCATGTTAATTAAATCCGCCTTAAACTTAGATTTCTCAAAGGCAGCAGACTGAAAACATTCCGGGTTCCCAGAGGCAGAGTTTGATCTTAACGTGACATCTGAACAGCTTCTTGAAGTTTCAAGAGCTTACTTGGCCATGCCTGGCCCCTTTAAACTGACTTAAATTTGCTGTCAACAGCGGCACAGATGTACCTAAAGAATGACAGAACAAAGGTCCCTTGATGTTCCATCTTATTCTGTAAAATGTACTTTTATCTAAGTCTATATCTTTTTGATGCCATGAAATTACCAAAGGCACTTTAATTAATATGTGCAGACACAGACATACAATCTGGAAGACTTTTTCTCAATCTGATCCTTATCTCTAAAGACAATTTTATTAGTCATGATTGTATTGCTCTTAGACAAGAACCCCAATAATATCCCATTGCCAAGAAGCTAAGAAGTACTTTTATTGCATTTGAAAGCTAGATAGTCACGTGATAGGAAATACATATAATAATTTTTATTTGTCAAACCTGTTTCCTTCAAGGAAAGAAGGACTCCAAAAACAAATAAATTAAATTAAAACAAAATCAGCATAATCAAGCTGATACTCACTTTTCTTTAGAAAGAAGACATGAGGATTTCTCCCCAAACTGTAAACCACTCTCAGCTCTATAAATACTCTCTTCTGATCGACCAGCGCGTAATGGTTTCAGGACAGCTTGTGATACCGGTGAATAGCCTAGCTCATGTTTGTCAGACCCCTGGGTGCTCTATTTTATTACCATTCTGTAAGAATAATCAGAAGGATTAAAGAAACAGAGATATTTTAAAGAAAAGAAATGGAGAATGGGCGGTGCCTGTGGCTCAAAGGAGTAGGGCGCCAGCCCCAAATACAGGAGGCAACAGGTTCAAGCCCAGCCCCAGCCAAAAACTGCAAAAAAAAGAAACGAAATAGAGAATTATATTACTAAAAGTGATACTTAAAGAAAGCGAATCTGATAGTTTTAAAATAAATTCCTTAAAGCAAAGGGCCACTGGAATCTGAGATGCTTGAAGGGGCGTACTTGGTGGAGACGAGGAGGGCCAAGAGAGAGGCACAATCAGAATAGGGGCTGTAGGAGGAGAAAGGAAGGAATCTTGACACATTGGGGAGTTGCTATCAGTAGGACTCTGTGGTCGTGAGGGTTAAACAGAAGAATAAACTCTGACTATTTAGGATAAGATGTTCATGAGTGATGGTACTTCCAAAACCACTGGGAAGAGGCTCTGGGAGACAGGCAGGAGAGGCGGCCCTGAGCCCAGACCCAGCCTGGTGGCATCGAAAGAGCCAGCCACAGAATTCCCTCTGGGGAGAGTTTCACTCGCTGCCTAAGGAAACTTGTGCATGCTCGGAGCCATATCCACATCTAAAAGGTTTCAGGTTACACTGAGGGCAGAATACAAATACCGAAGCCTCTGGCAGATGACCCGTTTTCTCTCCCTTCAACAAAAGCAGGTCACGATGCTGAATGTTTTCTTTTGCCTTTAAGGCAGGCAGGTCCACAGAGAACCAGAGAGGTGGGGCTCTGTGTGTTCATGGAGAGTTCATTCTTTGCAATGTATCAGTGTAGTGATCCTATATGGGAAATTGTGTTTAAAACTATCAATTACAGCTTATTTTTCAGTTTGAATGTAATGCAGCGTTTTTTTTTTCCCAAATGTCGGTATGTTTGAGGACTTTTGTGCTTTCCCCCATTTCTCTTCCCTCTAACAAACCTCTCTTTGCCTCTAGTTTGTCTGTACAAGGTTTAAGATTCCAATATGTTAGGCTTTTTCTATTCTCTACAGCTCGGTTCCTTCAATGTCCTTTTTGCTATGGATGAAGAACTTCTAGAAGGATCTTTCTTTTTATTTAAATCAAAAGTAGGACTTTAAAAACCCAAAATAGCTTAGAACATTTTGTGGAGTTGAGAGTACTTCTGCACTGCTTGGACTTAGCAAGTGATCTGTTTTGCTGAATTCTTCTTGTAATTACCCTAAACTTCTTTAAAATTATGTATTAAATATTTCTGTCTGGAAACGAAAGGGGTCTCAGATTTCAAAAGTGTCTAATTTGACATTCAAAGTTTTCCTTTAGATCTTTGGGCATTTGAAGAAGCCCAGCCATCCGGCTTCCTAACCCCAGCCTCTTCTCTTCCACTTCATCATCTCAGAAACCCTCTCCACTCAGAAGTCTGGGGTAGACACTGGGTTACCCACCAATCCTAATAGCATCCGTCTTTCCCGTCTCCAGCCAGGCTCACCCTTCTGATGAAAGTTTTCAGCCCTGCTAGTGTCAGAGTGAGAAGGAAGGATGCGGCTGAGATGAACATGAACTCCTCTATCCAGACCCTCTGGCTCGTGAGTCCCCAAGTCTGCACCCCCTCTTTCAGGTGCCCACATTTACTAGGCTCATCTCCACCTTTTGGGAAGGAGACTCGCCCTGAAAGGCCCATATCAGAGCTCAGACTTTCCAAGATAGAAAGCATCCAGGAAACAGGTGTATCTCTTAGCAAATTATGTGTTCATCTATATACATCTTAACAGATACTTATTTCCAGTAGCTCTTTCCCCAAAGCAATCTGAGAAGAGAGAATTTTAACTTTCTTTTGACTGTCAAGACCAGGGACATACATCCATACTTGTTATACACGACCCCTGAATCCACTGTCCTTTGGTCCAGTGGCAGATTCTGCACTATCTGGACTTCTCACGCCAACACAGAATAACTCACAAGTACTGGTAGGCTCTGAGTTGCTTCATGTATTTCTCTGCATGTGTGTTTCTTCTTATATTTTGCTTCTCGCATTAAAATTACATTTCCTTCACTGATCTTGTAAATATGATAGCATTATACTGACTCTAAATAGCAGTTAGATGGTAATTAATCAGCTGTCTTCTATTTATATGTCTAACTTGATTCTGTTTAGACCATTGCTGGTCATTCATAAATGATACTATATTTGCATTTCCTGAGTATTTTTGTAACTCTTGCATTTTATACTTAAGACTCAAACCCAGTTATCACACTCGTAGAAAAAGCTCTGATGGCCTTTCCAAGAATTCTCCAGCCTGCTGACATCTGTGTGGTATGACAAAGGTAGGCAAGTGTGGCTTGATACTTCTTTACCAGTCCAAACCATTCCCCAAGCTCTGAATCATCTTCTCTGCTCTTATCCTCCTGACCATATTGAGATACAGTGTAGCTTTCAGGATACAAGCAATTGAGTGCCACAGGGAAAACATGGAGATACAAGTATCTGAGATTGTACTGAAGCTGTGTAGTTCATTTTTTACAGCATTAAGATACACTTGGACCCAGTTACCATATGAAGTCTCTAAAATTACCTATACAAAGACCTTTATTTCAAAGTAAGGAGGGCTTTTATTCATGATATATCTGCACCTTTATTTCAAAGTAAGGAGGGCTTTTGTTCATGGGCTATCTGCATCATGAACAAAAGCCCTCCTTACTTTGAAATAAAGGCCTTTGTCAGAGATGAATGCTCTAACATTCATTTGTCAGAGATGAATGCTCCATAAATCAGTGCATTCATATTTATTTACTAGAAGTAAGCTTAATCAGAGCAAGTATATATTGAAAAAAGCACTCCATAGATAAGGACTCTCCTGCTAGAAAAGTATAATGAGTTTATCTGGAGGCTAGCCACTAGTATATTCCTCATCAGCTATGACAGTGTTACCTTCTTTTTTATCTGGGGCTATTCTCCCTCACCTTCTCTGCAGGGAAGGAGGAAAATGAACTGTGGGCCTGTAGCTTACTGTTTTCTTCCCAATACAGCTATGCTTTTGATCTGGTGAATTCTCCTTGATCACTGAAAATTGTTTTATCCCAAGGGCCAAAAGACCCCATTATTTTCTAATACATTTCTAACAGTCTGTTACAAGATATCCAAATTTTAGTAGGCGTCAATAGTATAATGCAAAAATTCCTTACATCCAAACAGAATTACAGAATATGTTTTATGAATAATAATTGAATGGTTTACATACTTTGAAAACCATTTCTTCTTTTTGTCAAAACTGGTTAAAACATAAGAACTTGGGCAGTCATCTAGCAAAATTGTCATTAAAAGGAATATTTTATCTTAACGATTAATTAAACCTTCTAAGAAATGGAGACTCACTCACTAGTGGAGAAGGTTGAAGGCAATTTTTTTCTTCCATACAATAATCTTATTTCCACTTTGTGTCATTATTTCCTTTTCAGCAGTTGAATGTGTTTTATTATTTTTATTTTTTTATTTTATTTTATTTTATTTTGTAGAGACAGTCTCACTTTGTCACCCTCAGTAGAGTGCTGTGGAGATCACAGCTCACAGCAACCTGCAACTCCATTTACGGGATTCTCTCGAACCCTCCACTCTTGGTACATGGGGCCGGTGCCCTACCCACTGAACCACAGGCACCACCCCAGTCACCTTAAATTTAAAAAAGAAAAAATGTGTAAACCTATATTGTCTTTTTGTGTGTGTGCAGAGACAGAGTCTCACTTTGTCACCCTCTGTAGAGTGCTGTGGCGTCACAGCTTACAGCAACCTCCAACTCGCGGACTTAGGCGATTCTCTTGCCTCAGCCTCCCAAGTAGCTGAGACTACAGGTGCTCACCACAACACCCAGCTATTTTTTTTGTTGCAGTTTGGCCAGGGCCAGATTTGAGCCCACCATCCTCGGTATATGGGGTCGGTGCCCTACCCACTGAGCCACAGGCACAGCCCTGAATGTATTTTAAACAGGCAATGCATAGTGTCCCTGTGAAACAATGGGAGAGTATTTATAACCCAGACTAGACAACAAAAGGCTATAGAATTCTCAGAAAGTCTGCCTGGCATAGGTTAAATCAGCAATTTTTGACCAGTGTGCCATAAAGAGGATTTTAGGTGTGTTGAGAAAAATTTAAAAGATTATTTATTAAATTATTTTCAAAGAAGTTCAAAGCATAGTAAGTATATTCTTTTTTTAAGATTTTTTCAATCAACATAATTTAAGTGTGCCACAGAAGTTTAACTATAGGTTCAAGTGTGCTAAGAGATAGAAAAGGTTGAAAAACACTGGGTTAAATCAGCATGAAGTTAAGTGTGCAAAATTACACAATTTTTTTTTTTAAGATGGAGTCTCACTGAGCATTCTGGTATAGATGTCTTTGTTATAATGTGATTTTTGGTCTTCTGGGTATATACCTAGTATAGGATTGAATGGCAGGCCAATTTTTAGATCTCTAAGTATTCTCTAAACATTCTTCCAAAAGGAACATATTAGTGTGTATTCCCACCAGCAGTGTAGAAGTGTTCACGGTGCATCTTAGAAGGGTACAGGCGAACCTTATTAAATGCAGAATACAAATGTCTTCATACAATAACTAAGAAAATGCCATGAAGGCTATGTTAAGCAGTTTAATGAAAATAGTTCAGATTGTATATGAAACCAGCACATTGTACCCCTTGATTGCACTAATGTACACAGCTATGATTTAATAATAAAAACAATAAAAAAAAAAAGACAGAGTCTCAGGATGTCACCCTCAGTACTCAGTAGAGTGCCATGGTGTCACAGCTCATAGGAACCTCCCACTCTTTGGCTCAAGTAATTCTCTCGCCTCAACCTCCCAAGTAGCTGGGACTACAGGTGCCTGCCACAACACCCAGCTGTTTTTTGGTTGCAGTTGTCATTGTTGTTTAGCAGGCTCAGGCCGGGCTCGAACCCACCAGCTTATGTATGTGGCTGGCGCCCTACCCACTGAGCTACAGATGCTGAGCCAACACAAAATCTTAATGACTTCTAGCCCTTTATGAGTATATGTTTGTGTGTTCATGTGTGTATATGCTAGGCTTTTAAATATTATAAAATATTTAAGTCAGCAACTAAGCATTAATTTAACTCATGACTAAACTTTAAATTTTATGATTTAAAAAAACTAGAAACTTAGAGTGCTTCAGGAGATTAAAGAATACCCAGGTCGTTCGGTAATAGATTTCTTTTCATTGAATGATAAAAGGTTTTTGAGTTCAAGAGAGGCGGAGACAAGCTGACCAGAGGCATCAGCTGCCAGATTATCTCAGAAAGAAGGAAAAGTTTTAGATGTAAAAGAAATAAACACACGTAGATCAGACATAATTTGAAACAAAAAGTGCCAGAACATATCAGAGGTTCCACGGGAAGAAGTTGTGAAGAACAAGAAGGAGGAGACATTGCAGAGATCAACCCTGAGGTTTATAGTCCAGAGAACAGGGTAAATAGGGGATTTGTTTCTCCCTCCCTCACATCTCCGGAAGCCAGCAGGCACCTGAGCTGCTCGAGAGCCTTTCTACCCTCTTGAGCCCAAAAGTTGCTGCCCCTAGTGAACTGGGATCATCTTGAGGACACTGCACTGGTCTGCAAGCCCCCGTGGGGTCGCTTCCCATCACCACATACCCGAACAGAGGCAGCAGGCACCATGGTGCTTCTCCACCCACTGTGCACCTTTGTCCTTCGCATTGTGCTTCAGGCTCTCAGTTTTTGTCTCACTCATTCCCACACAAACACCTCCCAAATCTGACCAGGTGCCACAGGGACCTGAGTGACCACAGAAACTGGACATTCTGAGCAGGCTGCCTTCTGCGTAGAGGGAGACAGCTGGCCGGAATACCAGATTTCCTCCACTCAGAGTCTTTCCTGCCCTTCTCTTCAGCTCCCCTTGTACTGCCCCTGGCTGCTGGGAGAGAGAGGTGAGCCAGGACTCTCAGGAGTGTCTGCTTCCTATCTGTAGGTACAGCCACCACACTGTGGCTTCAACAGAGAGTGTGGCTCAAACCTTCTCTCTTAACGACCTGCAGAGGACTAAGGGGTGCTCAGATCCTGAGCTCCTTGCTTCCTAGCCCTCCCTAGTGCCACTTTCCTGGCTGCCCCATCAGAACAGGGCACGCTGAAGTGAAAGAACTTCGGACCTACTTGAGCACCCCACAGGCAAGTTGGACCCACCATGCTTCCGTCTGGCACAGTCAGGGATTAATCTTCAGGGACCCGGGGACAGGATCCCAGGGCAGACCCTGTACCCCAGGACTCAGTTGTGTTCCTTGGGGGCACAGACAGGAGATTATGAGCTGGTCTTGGTAGGTGAGGGAGCTCTTGTGGGCAGAGCTGAGAGGAGAGTGCAGTACGGGTCCCTCGTGGGGCCGCAGCACACTCATGGAGCACCCCTCTCCCCACAGGAAGGCATGATCTCAACACAGCCTGGGATCCTGGACGGGGAAGGTCCCAGAGAACAACACCATCATGAGGGACTCAGCTGGTTTTAGCTCCTGCATGCTAGTAGACACCAGAGAGAGAGAGTGGAGCAGGGGAGAGGAGAAAACAGTAAAACCCTCTCCTGACAGATAGTGCGTCTCAGATGGCCCTGCCTCCACAGAGTTGCTTCCATCTCAGCCCTCCCTGATGACTTTCTCCAGGAGGCTGGGAGTGAACCTTTGACTCCTGCCTAAACTGCTACCTTACCATCTTTTGTAGAGTCTGAGGACAGGACAGACCCCAGCCTTACAACCATACCCATCTCTGCTGTGGTGGAGAACAAGGAGAATCAGGACTCACCTGGAAGTTCTAGGGCACCACCTGGGGCATTATAGTACTTCAAATCAGTGAATGAAACTTACCATGTATGGCATTAGCCTTCTCTTATAATGAAATTCCAGAATTAACCTCAAATGTGTGGATAGTGTCCAATTAACGCTTTTGAATGTGATACGAGCCAAGATGGAATCCATGCTAAATTTTTAAATTAAAAGTATTCAAATATTAAGAATTTTAATTTTAACAGTACCTTTAAAAGGAAAAATTATCTTAAATTTAAAGGAAAACATACCATGATGAAATATTTCTATGCACCTGTTAGAATTACTAAAATAAATTCAATAGCAAAACCTGGCGATGCCAATTAGTGACAAGGATGTAGAACAAGTCAGACTCACACATCATGCTGGTGGGAATGCAAAATGGTAAATCCACTTCAAAGTTTTCATATGACTTAGTAATCTCACTCTTGTATACTTACCCACACAAAGCAAAAACTTAAACTCAGATGAAAGCCTATAGACAAGTGTTTACAGCAGCTTTATTCCTAATTTCCCAAACTCAGAAATAACTCAACGTCCTTCATCTAGTGCTATGGTTCTCAACCTTCCTAATGCCATCACCCTTTAATACATTTCCTGTGGGTCGCAACCCACAGGTTGAGAACCGCTGATGAGTGGACTTTTTACATTTGTATATCCATTATACTTAGCCATTATACTTAGCAGCAAAACAGGTTGCTGCTAATACACACAACAATATAGCTGAATCTTAAACTCATTATGCTAAGAGGAAGAACTTGTTGTAAAAAGCTGCATAATATATGATTGCACATACATGACATTCTAGAAAATGCAAAACTTTAGAGATAGTATCAGATCAATGACTGCCAGGGGTTGGCATGGGGTAGACATTTGACTAACGGGAGCAGAAGAGACTTGGGAGAGGTGATGGAGCTGTTCTATGTCTTCACTGGGCTAGTAGTTGTACAATTGTGTATCTTCTTCAAAACTCACAGAACATTACCCCAAAGTGTGTAAATTGTATAGGAATTCTATCAAGAAAATGTTGCCTGTAGCAGAGATGTCATTGTATTGCCAAGCAAACAGTGGATCACATCTGAGCACCTGCCTTCATTCTCACCAGGTCTTTGCAATCTTTACCACTTGCTGTTCAAATCCAATTGAACCACTCACATCACATTCTTTTTGCATAATAAGAAAGTGATTGAGTTCCCTGGTGTCTGGAACAGCCACAAGGCTTTGGAGAGGTGCACATGACTCTTCTAAAGGGCTTCTTGGGCTCCCTTGCTTTTTCTTTCCATGTCTGCAACTCACTTCCATTAAAATCTTGAGAGTTAACATCATATGATCTAAAGTTAACACAAAATACAGAGTCTAATGATTTTGAATATGATTTGAGTAAACATGAAATACAAGTTATAACTTAACACATTTTATTTTATTTATTTATTTTAGAGACTTATCACCCTTGGTAGAGTGCCATGGCATCACAGCTCACAGCAACCTCCCACTCTTGGGCTTAGGTGATTCTCTTGCTTCAGTCTCCCAAGTAGCTGGGACTACCAGTGCCCACCATAATGCCCAGCTAACTTAACAAATTTTAAAAGTATCTTTAAAATGAAAAAGATAGAGCAGGAAGATAGTAGACTAGAAGCAGCCTACATATACTACTGTCAAGGAGAGGATCAAAAATTGCAGATAGATGCTGACTTTCAGATGGGCCTTCTTGGAAAGAACATTGTGAATCATCATGGGGAAGGAGAAGGTGACAGGGTTATCCATTTGGCCAGATCAAATGGTACCTGGGGCTCCACACTCCCCCATGCGCACCATGGCTCAAGCTGTGAGAGCCTCCCCAGACCACTGCAGACCTTCAGAAAGATCAGGGAGCTGCTTGGAGTCTGTGCAGTGGCTATTACATCAGAGAGTGGGCATAACAGGGACTTGGTGACTCCCGTTTCCATCCCCACAGTCCAACTTTCCACCAGGACATGCTAGCCACAAGCTGCCTTTGCACCTGGACCCAGCTCTGCATTCATGACCACTAGAATCTTCCATAATTCATACTATTAAGCCAGTATCACCTTGATTTAAAAAAAAAAGCCTAGGAAAGAATACAACAAAAAACTAAATTATAGACAAATATTCCTTATAAACATAGATGCAAAAATCCTGAACAAAATACTGCAAACCCTCAGGTAATATCACAATGAATGGGGAAAAGTTAAAATAATTCCCCCTAAGAAATGGGAACAAGACAAGATGCCCACTGTCTCCAGTTCTATTCAAAAGTACTGGAAACCCTGGCCTGAGAGAAAGGCAAGAGAAAGATCAGGCAAGGTAAAGGGCATCCAAAACAGGAAAAAGGAGGTTAAACTATCTGTGTGCACTGATGATATGATATTCTAATCCTAAAAACTCTCCCAAAAGACTCTTAGAGTTGATATATAAATTCAGAAAAATCTCATGTTACATGATGGATGTACATAAATCAATAACTTTTCTTTATTTTAATAACAGTCATGCCGAGAGTCAAATCAGGGACTCAATACCATTTACAGTACCTACAAAGAAAACAGAATATCTGGGATTATACTTAATCAAAAACGTAAAATATCTCTATGAGGACAAATATAAAGCACTGATGAAAGAAATCACACAAGATACAAATGGGCAAACATCCCATGTTCATGGATTAGTAGAATCAATATTGTTAAGATGTCCCTACTAGCTAGAGTGATTTACAGATTCAATGCAATCCCTATCAAAATACCAAAGTCATATTTCACAAGTTTATAAAAAATAATTCTATGTTTAGTTTAGAACTGAAAAGGACCCCAAATAGCCAAGGCAATCTTAAACAAAAAGAACAATTCTGGAGACATCACATTACCTGACTTCAAATTACACTACAAAGTTAAAGTAATCAAAACAGCATGGTACTTATGTAAATAGAGACTTAGACCCATGGAACAGAATAGAGAAGCCAGAAATAAAGACATTTAACTACAACTAACTTATCTAAAAAACAAAGCCAACAACAACACACAGTGTGAAATGAAACTCTGTTCAATAAATGGTACTGGGAAAATTGGATAGCCACATGCAGAAGAATGAAACAGGACTCTTATCTTTTGATATATATAAGAATTATTTCAAGATGGATAAAAGACTTAAATGTAAGTCATAAAACCATAAAAATTCTAGAGGAAAAATAGGAAAGACTCTTCTAAACGTTAGTCTAGGCAAAGGATTTATGACTAAGATGACAAAGACAAATACGGCAACAACAAAAATAAATAAATCATTTAATAAGTTTCACCAATTGCCCTCCCTCCACCAATCCTCCCCCCTCCCCTCCCCTCCTGGTGAAACTTATTAAATGTAAAGTATCAATGTCTTTATATAGTGATTAAGAAAATGCTATGAGGGCTATCTCTCACAGTACGATCAAAATGTTTCTGATTGTATATGAAGCACATTCTGCCCTATGATTGCACCAATTTACACAATTTTGATTTAATAAAATTATTAAAAAAAAAAAAAAGAATTCTCCATACTTCCTTCCAAAAATGTTGTATCAGTTTAAAGCCCTCACCATCAGTGTAAAAGTGTTCCCTTCTCTCCACATCCATGCCAGCATCTGCAGCTTTGAGACTTTGTGATGTGGGCTATTCTCACTGGGGTTAGGCAATATCACAGGGTGGTTTTGATTTGCATATCTCTGACAATCAGGGATGATGAGCATTTTTTCAAATGTTTGTTAGCCCTTCATTTGTCTTCATCAGAAAAGGTTCTGTTCATTTCTCTTGCCCAGTGGTAGATGAGATTGTTTACTCTTTTTTGTTGATTCAATTGAGTTCTCTGTAGATTCTAGTTATCAACCCTTTGTCAGATTCATACCCTGCAAATTTCTGAAGGTTGTCTTTTTGCTTTAATTGTTGTGTCCTTAGCTGTGGAAAAACTTTTCAGCTTAATTAAGTCCTATTTGTTAATTTGTCTTGATGTGATGGCTGCTGAAGTCTTTATCATAAAATCTCTCCCCAGTCCAACATTGTCAAGAGTTCTTCCTACATTTTCTTCTAAGATTTTTATCATTTCATGTCTTAAATTTAAGTCTTTTATCCATCTTTTTTTTTTCTGGAGACAGAGCCTCAAGATGTTGCCCTGTGTAGAGTGCCGTGGCATCACAGCTCACAGAACTTCCGACTCTTGGGCTCAAGTGATTCTCCTGCCTCTGCCTCCCAAGTAGCTGGGACTACAGGCACCTGCCACAACACCCAGCCAGTTTTTGGTTGCAGCCAGCATTGTTGTTTGGCGGGCCCAGGCTGGATTCAAACCCACCAGCTCAGGTGTATGTGGCTGGAGCCTTAGCCGCTTGAGCCACAGGCTCTGAGCCCTTTTATCCATCTTGAGTCAATTTTTGTAAGTGGTGAAAGATGTGGGTCCAGTTTTAATCTTTTGCATGGAGTTATCCAGTCTTCCAGCACCATTTGTTGAAAAGGGATTCTTTTACCCATTGTATGGGGCTATTTGGTTCATCAAATGTTCAATGGCAAGTACAGACTTGTTTCATCTCTTAGTTTTCTATTTTGTTAAATAAGTCTATGTCTCTATTTTTGTGCCAATACTGTGCTATTTTGAAAACTGTGGCCTTATAATATAGCTTGAAGTCTAGTAGGGTGATGCCTCTGACTTCATTTTTATTACTAAGAATATCTTAGGTATACAGGTTTTATTCTGGTTCCATGTAAAACAAAGTACTGTTTTTTCCAGTTATGCAAAATATAATGTTGGTATTTTAATTGGGATTGCTTTGAGTAGCGTAGACATTCTGGCAATATTGATTCTTCCCAGCCAAGAGCATGGTATGTTCTTCCATTTGTTAGTGTCTTCTGCAATTTCTGTTAGGATTTATAATTCTCTTTGTAAATATTATTCACCTCTTTTGTTAGGTATATTCCTAAGTATTTCATTTTCTTTGAAGCAACTGTGAAGGGAATTGTGCCCTTGATTTGCTTCTCAACTTGTCTGTTATTGGCATATACAAAGGCTACTGATTTGTGGACATTGATTTTATATCCTCAGATGTCACTGTGTTTCTTTATCACTTCCAGGAGTCTGTGGTTGCGTCTCTGGGGTTCTCTAAGTATAAGATCATAGCATCAGCAAAGAACGAGAGTTTGACCTCCTCTGCCCCCATTTGGATGCTCTGTATATTCTTCTCTTCCTGATTACATTGACTAGAACTTTCAGAACTATGTTGAATAATAGTGGTGATAGTGGACATCCTTGTCTGGTTCCAGTTCCAAGTGGAAAAGTTTTTATTTTTACCCATTTAGTATGATGTTAGCTGTCAGTTTGTCACAGATGGCTTCAATCACCTTAAGAAATGTGCCACCTATGTCCATTTTCTTGCATGTTTGTTAGAAAAGAATGCTGAGGCGGTCTGGCTGGGGAGGGGCCAGCTCACCTGGGGCTGAAAACTGGAAGGTCAAGCTAGGAAGAACTGATGTCTTGAGAATATTGAGTCTTCCCCTCCATGAACATGGATACCTGAGATGGTTTTTGGTTTAAAAATGTATTCTCTTGGAAGAGGGAGCAAGATGGCAGTTGAGTAATAGCTTCTTTGCAACCAGGCATGGTGAGATTGGGGAGAGAAGACTCCAGGCATCTCTGCATTGTGGGCTCTGCCCAGAAACGTCCCTTTGGGGACACAGGGAAATAGTGAGAGACTTCTGGACCCCAGGAGAAAGACAAAAGCAGAGGATAAATAGCAAGTGGTTGCATTAGATATGAGGCCACCATTGCTGTAATTACAACAGCAGTGAGGTTGCAGACAGGGAAGGCCTTCCCTGTGGGTTGTTTTCAATTTTTGGACTTGGGCACTTAGTTGAATTACCTTGAGAGAAGTTGGGCGAGGGTGCAGATGACTTTAAGTGTTCACCAGGGTCCTGGACTGAGCCATTGGGCAGGAATGGAACCAATAGTGTTTGGTTGTGGGATACATATGCATCCATTGTGGGAGAACTGCCTTACAGGCTCCACCTTCATGGTTGCAGAGCTAGGCTCGGGCTGGGATACCTTGGGCAGTGATCCAGTGACTGTGAGCAGCACCAAAGGCCAGGACTGAGATGCTGGGGAAGAGCAGAGCGTTCAGTGTTTGGCAGTAGGAGGGCTACCCTGCAGCCTCAGCCCTCAGAGGTTTAGAGTGAGGCCAATTTTTGGCATATGGGATCAGTGGGCAGCCACTTCAGGAGAGATCCCAGCTATAGGTGCTTTCCTGGGGAAGCTTCTGCTTAGCCAAGGTTAACAGTTTAAAATGTCTTTTAATTAGGCTGAGGGGAGATTCAGTATCTCAACCCTGTGGGGTTTGAGGGCAAAGAAGTCATCAGAGGCCTCCAGTCTCCATCTTATACAGCTGTATCAGCATTGTGATTAGCATCTCATACCCCAGAAGATCACCTGTTCCCAGATGATATTCACCAAGATATATACTGCTATTTTGGTTTTTTTTTTTTTCCGACATTTTCACCCTAGATTTTTTTTTTATTTCTTCATTTTTCTAGTTTAAACATATTTTTCCACTGTTGCCTTATTTAACAATAAGAACTTCATTTTTGCTAGTGTTTCTGCCCCTGTCATTTGGGGTTTTCCCCAATTTTATTCTGTAAAGTTTTCTGCTTGTCTGTTTTGGTTTGATTTACAGCATTTTTGCCTTTCCTCTCTATTTGGTAGAGGTGGGGTACTGTGTCAGGTTGGCAAAGAGCTGCTGACCTCAAGGGAACCACCCAACCCAGCACCCTCAGAGGTTGGGGGTTTTTAAAGGTTAGGTCAAAGTACTCACTGTACACCTTTATTAATCCCGTCTCCCTCTTTCTGTGCCTCTCTTCTTTTTGTCAATATTCACTTTTACTCACCACCTCTCCTTTCTTTTTCTTTTTTTTTTTTTTAATAAATCTTTTTTCCATTCTTGTTCTTCATTCTCATCCTTTTGGTCCTGTATCAAAAGTACTCATTGAAACCTCAGGCCAAAGGCATGGTAACTTAAAGAGCAAGAGGAAGTGAAAGGAAAATGAGGGCAAGGAATCAGATAAAAGAAAAACTCATGAGGAACAATCAGCATAAAAATCCTGGCAACATGAAAAACCAGTCCAGAGCAACCCCCTCAAGGGACCATGAGGTAGCTACTGCAGAGGATTCCACCTACAAGGAAATGTTAGAAATGACAGAAGGGGAATTTAAAGTACAGATGATGAAAAAAATTAAGGAAATTGTTGAGAAAGTGGAAAATAGCCAAAAGAAAATCCAAAAACAGAATCAAATAAGAGATAAATGATATGAAGAATATAGAAAGGACATAGCAAAGCTGAAGGAATTGAAGCAGTCAATTAGGGAACTTAAAGATGCAATAGAAAGTATCAACAATAGATTAGACCTTGCAGAAGAAAGAATCTCAGAGGTAGAGGACAAAGGTCTTGAGATAATGCAGACAGGTTAAAGAGGCAGAAGAAAAGAGAGAGAAAGCAGAATGTTCACTAACAGAATTGTGGGATTTTATGCAGCATTCAAACATATGGGTTATAGGTATCCCAGAAGGGGAAGAAGAATGCCTCAGAGGAATGGAAGCCATCCTAGGGAATGTTATAAATGAAAATTTCCCAAATATCACCAAAGATTCTGACACACTCCAATCAGAGAGATATCAGACCCAAGGTTCCCTCAACTCTAATAGAGCTTCTCCAAGACACATTGTGATGAACCTGCCCAAAGTCAAGACAAAACAAAAGATTCTGAAAGCTTCCAAGAGTAAGTGCCAATTGACCTACAGAGGCAAATCCATCAGGGTAACTGTAGACTTCTCTAATGAAACTTTTATTTTTTTTTTTCATTGTTGGAGATTCATTGAGGGTACAAGAAACCATGTTACACTGGTTGCATTTGTTGGGTAAAGTCCCTCTTCCAATCGAGTTTTGCCCCCAAAAGGTGTGGCACACATCAAGGCCCCAAGACCCCACCCCCCTCTCTCCTTCCCTGTCTCTGCTTTTCCTTTCCCCACCCCTCCCTCATTCTTTCTCTCTCTGCTCTCCCCTTCCCTCACCCCCACCGTGTCAATAATTGTCATTAATTGTCCTCATACTAAACTTGAGTACATGTGATTCTTGCTTCTCCCTTCTTGTGATGCTTTACTAAGAATAATGTGTTCCACTTCCATCCAGGTTAATACAAAGGCTGTAAAGTCTCCTTTTTGTTTTAATGGCCGAATAGTATTCCATAGTGTACATATACCATAGCTTATTAATCCATTCCTGGGTTGGTGGGCATTTAGGTTGTTTCCACATTTTGGCGATTGTAAATTGAGCTGCAATAAACAGTTAAAAGGAAAGAATTTTAAAAGCACCCAGAGAAACAGAATGCTTTTAATGAGAAACAAATAGAATTCAGCTGACTTCTCAATAGTAACATGGGAGGCTGAAGGACAATGTGATCATATTTTTAAATGTCTTAAATAAAGCAAAAAACCAACAACCTAGAATATTATGTCAGCAAGAATATTCTTTCAAAAATTAACATAAAAATGTTCCAAATACACAGATCCTGAAAAAATCCATCAGTAACTTTCAAGTAATACCCTGTGAAATTGAAAACATAGAGAAAATACATTGAAATACATGACATGATGGGAATAAAAGACGGGACAGGGTAACTGGAATTAATAAAGGCCAAGGTTCTAATGTTTCTTTCCGCATCCTCCCAACATCTGAGTTGATTATAATTTAGGCCACATGGTGAGAATTGTAGGTAGAATTGTATTATTGAGGAAGAAGAAAAGGCTTTGTCACCATTGCATTTATTTGAGTTTGGAAACTATGTACTTATATTAATTGGTTTTTTTATTCTGTATTAAGCTAAAAAGAATAAGCAGCTATTTTTACTTTGATTTCCTAAAAAGAGGGTTTTTTAAAAAAATAAGCTGAACACGAAATGATACAAACTTTTCTCATTTATATTATCAATAATTATTATGCCGTCACCATGGTAGAGAAAGATACTATTTACATAAATAAGAGTTTGAAAATTGTATTTCAGATAGTTTTATTAGATCTGAGTTATTCATGACTAAACTTTTCAAAAGATGTAAAAAAAAATTACAGCTAAGCCATTATGTTTTACTTACTAGAATGTAGTTTGTTTCAAAGTAAATTTCATTTCCTTACTTATTAAAAATATGAATTAGATCATTAAATTTTATTTTCCCAACAATGGCAAAATTTTTAAATTACCAAAATATTTTTATTAAATTAAATCATACCTGGTTTGAATGTTCTCAGACAAAACAACTAATGGTGCACACAGTCTCTGCAAAATGCTTATACTAATTAATTTATCAAAATAGCAATTTATGTATTTTAAGTTACTTTTTGTAGAACATAGGTAAAAGTAAATGTGTTCCCCAGTATTAGTGCTGTGATGATTTAAAATAGCTATCCTTGAAGAAATTTTGCAGGGCAAGGTTAAAATTAGATTAATGGTTGATGCAAATATGTTAAAAATAAAAGATGGAGAAAAGTGTGTTCCTTTTAATATGCATATTCAACAGTTTTCACAAGTTATTATAAGAAGGCTATTTCACAACTTTCTTGGAAATTGGACTGGAAACCAGTGCTATTTTTGGTTCCCTTTCGCCTCTGAATAAACCTACTCTTCTGCTACTTTGAACGACAAACTTCCATTATAACCTTGTGATATGTCACTTGCATTTGCACTTAACATACTTGATTCACTCTTGTTGGAAATAAAAATGGTATTGAGATCCTAACATAGCTTTCGCTTTTGGAAAACCATACACTTTAATATAATCTAGAGACGAGAATACTCCTTTTGGCAAAGTACACTATTGTTCATCTTGTTCCGGCAGGTCATCAATGAGCAGGGTGTTTTCCTGCCTTACCTCAGTAAAAAGTGCTGCTAATGCCAAAATTAAAAAGCTTCCTTAACATTCGTACATAATTCAACACAAGTCTTCTGATTCCTGTTTGTGCCTCCTGTAGCAAAATAAAAAACAATTCATTGAAACAGAAAATACCTGTGATGAGCCAAAATAAATAGCTCTATATGGGAAAGCAAAAAAAACCAACAACCTAGAATATTATGTCAACAAGAATATTTTTATACCCAATATTTTATTGAATTGCTATTAGAAGCTTCAATAAAAAATTCTAACACAAAGGATAGTACCATAAAAGTTAAGTCTTTTTCCATTACATACCCCAAACATCTCCTTCCTTAGGGGTAATCATCTTGAACAGATTTTTCTGTCCTTCCTGAAATGTTCTGTTTGCAAGTGTGTGTATATATGCACACACATATTTACACATGTCTCTAAAAGAATATATTTTAAAGCAAAATATTGGTATATTTTGGTTTATGTGTATGGATACATTTATTTTAGAAACAGAGTCTTGCTCTGTTGCCCAAACTTGAGTATAGTGGTGTGATCATAGCTCACTATAGCTTTGGACTTCTGGGTTCAAGCAATTTTCCCACCTCAGATTCCCAAGTACCTGGAAATACAGGTGTGTACGACCACATCAAACTAGTTTTTTGTTTGTTTATCTGTTTGGTTATTTGTTTTTTTTTTCTTTTAGAGACAGAGTCTCACTTTGTCTCCCTTGATAGAGTGCCCTAGCATCACAGCTCACAGCAACCTCCAGTTCTTGGGCTTAGGCAATTCTCTTGCCTCAGCCTCCCGAGTAGCTAGGACCACAGACGCCCACCACAATGCCCTATTTTTTTTGTTGTTGTTTTTGTAGTTTGGCTGGGGTCAAATTCGAACCCACCACTCTTGGTATATGGGGCCAGAGCCCTACTCACTGACCCACAGATGTCACCCTATTTGTTTATTTTTAGAGATGCAGTCTCATTATGTTGCTCAGGCTGGTCTTAAAGTCCTGGTCTCATGTGATTCTCCCACCTTGGTCTCCCAAAGTGTTGGGATTATAGGTGTGTGCCACCACACTCAACCAAGAACTATATTTAAAATAATATGCAGTATATAGGTACTAGTTGATATATTTCCCAAGGATACATATTTAAAATATTTTATAATTATTAGCTAGTTTCTCCCTATAATCAATTTACTGAGAATAGTTTAACATTAACTGTAGTTTATTTTAATATTTTACTAGAATCCTATAGGGAGCATATTATTCAAATAAGTTATTCTTAATATGAGTCATAGCAATAAGGAATAAAGTTAATTGAATGCTTCCTGTGCACTATGCCCTCTTCTAAATGAGTTGCATATATTAATGTATTTAATAATTATAATAATTATACCCTTAAACCTAATTTATACCCTTTTATGGATAAAGAAACTAAACTTGCAGAAAGATAAGTCACCTGTGAAAATCACACAGCGTATTCACACAGACTGAGTTTGATTCCAGATAGTCTGACTCTAGAGCAGCGGTTCTCAACCCGTGGGTCATAACCCACAGGAACTGTATTAAAGGGCTGCGGCCTTAGAAAGGTGTAGAACCACTGCTCTGGAGCATGTGCTCTTACACATTCTGCTATACAGGCAATCAATATTTAATAAAAACTACTTTATGCTACTAACTGGAAAGTATTATCTTTAAATACATCATATAGTGTCTAAAGAAAGTTTTGTATTGTGTTCAGACATTTATATTCTACACTTAATAAGTTAAATGTCTTAAGAAAATGCCATGAAAGCTATGTTAACCAGTTCAATGAAAATATTTCAAATTGTATATAAAACTAGCACATTGGACCCCATGATTGCATCAATGTACATAGCTATGATTTAATAAAAAAAGAGAGAAAGTTTTGTATTATAATATTCCCTTCATTTTTTTTTTAATTTTTGGTTTGTGTTCCAATCACAAGTAACAGAGAATTTTTTTTCTCTGAATACTTTTTCCCCCATTGTAACATGAAATACTCTCCACACTGTGTATTGCTGCCCTTCCTAATTCTTCCAATAGAACTCTCAGAAATATATTTCCTGGGGGGCTATCTGGATAGCTGCACAGAGTCCTGGATTCGTCTTACACGTCTGAAGTTCTGGCGTCAGCTTTCTGTCTCACAGATCTGCATGGAGATTGACATCCTGCCTCGCCTGGCTTTGCGTGCCTCAACTGTGTCACACTCAGGTAGTTACTGGGCTATTCTCCTTGGCCTCTCTCCTAGTCTGCTTGACACTTCCATCAAAATAAAAACCCGTTAGTGATATGGTAACTCACATTGGACTAACCCTCCTTTTAAAGGAGTAATCACATTTTCACAATTAAAAAAGCCTTTATAAATGTTGTGGAGTGTTGACCCACGTTATCTTCCTCAATAAAAACATCCTTCTAACCTTGTCTGAGTGCAGCTGTGTTTGACCAAAATACTTCCATATACAGTTTTCATTTTTCCTTACAAAGCAAAAGCTAATCAGTGTTGCTGAGAGAAAAAATAGCTAAAATTTTGAAAGTTTTTCAGAAAGATCTTGGCTTCTTTTTGAGATCAGTTCTTATCATACTGACTACATATTTATTTTTTAAGTACTGCATCTAAAATTATGAAACCATCAGATTATGTCTAATAAGAAGGGTGTGTAGGCTAAGGGAGAACGTATCTGGCAACTTTCTAAGAAAAACATTTGCCTTCATCCTTCATTTAATCTTTGTTGCCTGACTGGAAGACCCTGTATACTGCATTTTACATTCAGCTTTATATAAAGGACAATATTAACACCCCGGGAAGGAAGAGCTGTGATTTCTAGATTTTTCAGAGATTGCAAGAGATGAGAGAATGTTATATAGATTTTTAACTGCTTAGCTGAATTAAGCCTTTTCCTTTCTCAAAGATTTATACACATGTATCTATTTTGAATGTTTTTATTATTTAATTGGTTTATTTTATTGTCATTTTGTTGTGATCTTTAGGGCTATTCACAAATATTCCCTTTCTACTCCACTGCTTTGGCTGACAGTTGTACACAGAATTGTTATGTATAACATTCAAGTGTTATGCCACTGTGGGGTGGAGATCCTACCATTCTGGGTCCTTAAACACATTCAAGGGTAAGGACCCATTCTGGGTCCCAGTGAACACCCACTCTGCTAACCTGAAATGAACAGCTATTATGAAGGAGAAATATCATGTATTGTTTTGTGCACTGAAATTTGAACATAGCATGTTACTGCAGCATAATCTAGCTGCTCTTGCTTACCCTAACACACATTATTTCTCTCTTCAGAAGTTATTCCTATGGACCCTTGTCTTAGCCTTCTTGGGGCTGTTATAAGGGAATGCCATAGACTGGGTGGTTTATAAAGAAAAGTATTTCTCACAGTTCTAGAGGCTGGGAAGTTCAAAATCAAAGCACCAGCACACTCAGTGTCTGGTGAGAGCCTGTTTCCTAGTCAGCAATCTTTTCACTGTAAGCTCACATGGCAAGGGATCTCTCTGGGTTCCGTTTTATAAAGGCACTAATCTCATTCATGATGGTTGTGCCCTTATAACCTGAATACTTCACAAAGGCCGCAACTCCAAATACTATAATAAATACTACCGCCTTTGGTGTTAGGGTTTCAACATATGGATATTGGGAGCACATGAAGAATCAGATCAGGGAAACCCTGAATGAATTATAAATTATTAAAATTTCTATCAAGTTATACTATTGCAGCTCTTTAATTTTGTTACTCCAACTGTCACACATGTATATTATTATATCTGTGTATCATCAGCAAATTACATCCCTATAATTCTGATACTTTCTTCTACTCCTTGGATAAATCGTACCTAGACCTAGTTCTTAACACTACTGCTTTGCTCTTCCAGCTCACGTTTGTGTTTCCTTTGACTTTACTGTGTTAGCTGTAATGCTCTCCAAACCACCTCACAAATCTTCATTGAAGGGAATCTCCGTATGTTTAAGGCTCTTAAAATTAACGAGCATCTTGCATATATTTGTACATCTGATACCTCATTATATCACTGCCTTTGATACATGGATGTAAACGTATCAGTCTTTGGAGAAGCTACCCTGATCTCCTATACTGGGAAGAAGAGATTTCTGATCTCAGTGTGTTCCGCACTGTTGTTACTGAATACTAGACTGGGTAAGTTGTAAAGAATAGAACATATTTTCATACAGTTCTGGAGGTTGGAAATTCCAAGATCAAGGTGCTGACATCTGCGAGGAACAAAGCCATCACATGACAGAAGGGCAAATAGAGAAAGCATGCTAGTGCATGAGAGGGTGAACACCACGTTCCCTCAATAGTGGCATTAGCCCATTCATCAAAGTAGAGCCAGCCATTACCATGGCAACTACATTTCAACATAATTTTTGGAGAGGACAAACATTGAAACCACATTATCTTCCTACCACGTAAAACATAAAAGATGACTTTCCTGTTCATTTCAGTTGGCAAAACTGACTATAAATTTAATATGCTGTTTTGGGGGGAGGAGTGGTTAATCCACAAAGTCATGTAGCGTTTTTTAAACAGCATTTAAAAATAATGTTCAGAGGGAAGTTGAAAGAGTATTTTTTTTAAGTCATTCAGCAATTTTTGTCTAGAGCAGGTGTAAGATGAGTCAGGTGAGAAGTTAAGTTGGCATCAGTGGTTGAGAGCAGAGAGTTCTGTTTCAGGAGAAGGGGCGTTATAACTAAATGGGGCAATTTAAAAGATTAAGAGTGGTGTGTGCTCAATGAAAGGAAAAAGAAAGACTAAAGAATGGGGAACAAACAACTAGGATACTTGAACCTAGCCAGTGACTGTCATAAGCCTTACATGTTTGAGCTGAGCTTGAACAGAAAAGACCTAGAAGAAATTAAAACATAAAGAGAAGGGGTTGGGGGCTAGTTTTTAAGTTGGAAAATGTGATAGTAAAAAGCCACAGGTGGAGAAGGTTGCTCTATAACTGGATTGCTTTCCTCTTCTTGCACATGTACTGTGCATTTCTCAGCTTGGGGTACTGTATTCTGTGAATCTTTCTGCATCTGAATTAATAAGCATTGTCAGAAAGAATGCTTATTCCTACCTATTTTCTCTATGACGTCCAACTGGTTGCAGGATTATAATCTGTTTTGCCACCTTTGTTTCTAAAGTTACAACTAATAGTCTCACATTTTCATACAAATGCTTCCCTTAAGTAATAACTGCAACCGACCAGTATTATTCAGTGCTATGCCTAGTTAGTAATGGGCATTTCTATTGTTTTCAGAACTTTCCAGAAATATTATCCTAATTGGCTATGTATGGGAACTATATTGTCTCTGAAGATACAGAAAGAAGCTACGACTCTGAATTTGGGGGGTGCTTCTGCTCTTGACATTAGTTGGAAAACCGACATATTTCCAACCTTTCATCCCACACCCCAGTGGCATTTCCCAGGAATCACCACAACCCCTAGGAAGAGCCAGTCCCTTGCTTCCTTGATTGCTTTGCTGTGTGCCCTGGGCCCCAGAGAGGCAAATGAGAGCTGAGGGTTTTAGGAAGGTAGGAATGAAAAGGCCGGCAGTTTCAAGCTTTCGTTTAAAACTGTTTACTTATTTATTCTCTGCTTGTAATTTTTGGGGAGAGGGTAAGAGTAAGCACAGAACAGAGAGTGCCAAGTAAAGAGAAATGGACAACCTAAGCTGAATGGAACAAAACTATCTAGAGGGATGAGGGAGCTAAATTCAGCGCATGATTGTTTTGTTACTTTGGTTTAATAATTTTGAGATCTTTTCACTCATACGCAAAAACTAAGAACTGGTTTTATTTACTGTTGATTCTTTTTTCCCCACCTGTGGATGAAAATAACTGAAGCCTAGAGGAATGAACTAGTGCTACTGAACCGTTTAAATTATTTTTGTGTTAATAGTACACATTGAGGCTTGGCGCCTGTGGCTCAACAGGCTAAGGCACCAGCCACGTACACCTGAGATGACAGGTTCAAATCCAGCCAGGGCCCGCCAAACAACAATGACGGCTGCAACCAAAAAATGGCCGGGTGTTGTGGCAGACGCCCGTAGTCCCAGCTACTTGGGAGGAGGAGGCAGGAGACTCGCTTGAGCCCAGGAGTTGGAGGTTGCTGTGAGCTGTGATGCCACAGCACTCTATCCAGGGTGACAGCTTGAGGCTCTGGCTCAAAAAAAAAAAAAAAAAAAAAAGTACACTTTGAGTCTTTTCCACATTAAAAAAAATCTTTCTAAATTATAAATGTTTTCTTTACATTATTTAACAATGTACACTGTTTAAAAAAAACAAACTGAATTCCAACTTTGGGGGTTTCTCAGCAGCCATTAGTTGTACATTTTGCACTAACTCTGGGTGTTGCACTTCTTGTAAGATTGCGCTTTGTGCTTCAGTTTGTTACCTTTGTAGATTTATTTAATGAAACCATTCAAATAAACCAAACTTTGCTTTTGTTAAAAAAAGTCCAGAAATAATCTATTAAGTCAGTTTTTAAATGAAAAATAAAGGTTTAAATTAAGATGAAATTAGAGAACACAATTTTTACTTCAATTTCTCAATTAGAATGAGTAATATTATATAGATGATGTTCACTTCTCAAGAATTTTAACTTCCCTTTTGCAGTCTCTCTCTTTTGACTTAATATTGGGCATTGAAAATACACATGTAGGAAGTTTTTCCAACACGCTATTGTCTCTGGCTTTGAACTCCTCTTCTCCATTGATCTTGCCCTCCATCCCACCTTAGCCACTCATTTTCATGGGAATATCCTAAATTTTATTATTACCATAATTACAACCCCTCTAAACTTCAATGCAACATGGCTCACCTAAATTCATGAGTTTGAATACTTTATTGGGAAAATGTTATAATCATCAAACTTTCTCGGAAAACCACTACTACATCTAATCATCTACTGATATCAGCACAGTTATACCAAACTTTTACTCACTGCCATTTATGAATTATTAGAGCTTGTATTTAAAGACAACCCATCTACTCAGGAACATAATTCCATCTTCTGTGACCTACTCCATTTCATTGTTCTAGGAATCTTACCTCCAAATATTTTGTTATTTTTTCCATCAGAGTATTTCTTTACTCCATTAGCTCTCATGCTCTTTTTTTTTACCCCTTTGCAAGAAAACTCATGAAAAAACATTTACTTCTGTTCTTTAAACCACTTCAGGCATGTTATCCCCCAAACACTTCACTTCGCTGCTCTTTGAATTGACTAATGACCGTGTTGAAAATCCACTGCTCTGTTGTCATTCCTTATTTTATTTGACCCATCAGCAGCTTTTAAAACAATTCATCACGCTCTTCCCTTCATGCTTTCTTCTGTTGGCTTCACAACAGCACACTTTATTGTTTTTCCACCTATCCCACTAATCTCCCTCTCATCCCCTTTGCCATTTCTTACTCTGCATTAACTCTTGATATTGCAGAGTTCAGTTCTAATTCCCTTCTTTTTTTCTGTCTTCACACATTCCACTGGAGACCACAGCCATTCCCATGGCTTTAAACACCATCTTACACTGGGGGTTTTTCTCTTCATTTTCTTTCTATTGTATTTGATGTATTCATTTTTTTCTGTTTTATAAACATAGAAGTAGATTTAGGGGATATGAGTGGATTTTTTGTTACATGGCTAGATTGCACAGTGGAGAAGTCTAGGCTTTTAATATACCTGTCACCTAAACAGAGTTAATTGTACCCAATAGGTCATTTTTCAGCCTGTACCTCTATCCCACTCCTCCTTCCAATGTCCGATATCTGTTAAGTCATTCTCTATGACCCTGCATACACATGCTTAGTTCCCACATGTTAGTGAAAAAATATGGTATTCAGTTTTGTGTTTGGGGGCTACTTTACTTAGAATAATGCCCCCAGTTTCATCCAAATTTCTACAAATGACATTATTCCATTCTTTTGGGTTACTAATTAGTATTCTATGCCACATTTTCATTACCCATTAATTGGTGGATGCTTGGGTTTGTTCCATGTCTTTGCAATTGTGAATTGTGCTGTTATAAACATATGGGTGTAGGTGTCTTTTTATAAAATGACTTATTATCCTTTGGGTAGGTCTTCAGTAATGAGATTGCTGGACTCACCGGTAGGTCTATTTTTAGTTCTTTGAGAAATCTCCATAGTGTTTTCCATAGAGGTTCTATTATTCATATGACAGCATTTTCAAGTCCAGCCTGAGCAACTTGAGCAGCATTGATTATGTGACATGTGGTAAATATTGTCTTGCAAAAGATTGGTCTGTCTCCACTGACCAATATTGGCTGCTTAATTGTAACTCTACTCTCTAACTTGGCTACGCTCTAACTGGTTGCAGTAGACATCTGCTGTAATTGATTGGCCAAGTTTCATGAAGCTGTAGTACAGTGGGTAATATCAGCGCCGGACCACCAAACAGACACCATTAGCCTTTTTTTGTGAATGTTCTGTTTTGGGCTGTGTTCTGGCACTTCATCTTTATCCAACTACTGTGCCAAAGCTTGCAATTGTCAAAAAGAATCCATTTTTTGTCACACATAACAATATGGCATTGAAATGGTTCACCTGTATGTCATAACAGCAAAGAAAGGCAAGCTTTGAGATGATGTCTCTTTTGACGTTTGTTTATGTGGAACCCATCTATCCAGCTTCTTTACCTTGCTGACTTATTTCAAATGGTCCAATATTATTGGAACAGTAACCTCAGAACTTGGTGCTAATTCACAGATAGGTTGAGATGGGTTTACTTCCACTTCAGCTTTCAGCTCATCATTATCACTTTGGTCTCAGGTTGTCCCCATGGTTCATTTTCAGGATTAAAATCATGAGAATAGAACTCCTCAAATCAGTGTACTTCACGTTCATTAGCCTCATCCTTCCTAAACACTTCACTGATATTTCAAGCTGTCTATGCTGCACTGGTTCCATGAAAGAACTCATCTTCAAAAATTACATGAATTTTTGACTTACTCATGGTTTCACAAAAATTCCTGTGAAGTTTTTTGAAAGATAATTATAAGCCAAAACATGTACCTGAAAGAATGAGGATGTACATTCACAATAAAAATAAAACATGTTGTGTCAAAGGGAAACATCATAGATATTATCTGACAAATTTAATACTTTAGGAAATCAGACATTTCATACTTAATAAGCTAATTTGGCTTTATTTGTGGGTTCTCTATTATTCTGTTCCCTTAGCCTATCTGTCTGATTTGATACCAATATCATGCTATTTTGCTTAGGATTGCCTTCTAGTATAACTTGAAGTTGGGGGACATAAAGTCTCTAGGTTTGTTCTTTATGCTTATAATTGTTTTAGTTACTCATGCTCTTTTTTGGCTCTATATGAATTTTTGTTTTGTTGTTAATTCTGTTAACAATGACTTTTAGATTACAATGAATTTGTAGATTACATTGGGAAATATGGACATTTTAACATAAGTTCTTCCGACTATGAGCATGAGTTGCTTTTCCATTTGTTTATGCCATCTCCAATTTCTTTCATTAATTTGTAGTCTCTGTTTAGAGGTTTTTTACGTCCTTGATTAAGCATATTCTAATACATATGTATGTATATATATGTATGTGTGTGTGTGTATATGTATGTATATAGAAGCAATTGTAACTGGGATTGAAATCTTGATTGGTTATTATTAGTAGTAGTACATGTAAATGCTGTTGATTTTTGTACATTTTTTTGCTAAACTGGGACTTTACTGAATTCATTTATCAATTCTAAGAGTCAGATTTTTAGAATGAGATACTGTCATTGGCAAACAGGGATAGTTTGACCTCCTCTGTCCTGATTTATATGCCCTTTGTTTTCCTCCTGCCTTATTGCTCTTATAAGCATTTCTAGTATTATACTAAATATAAGTGGCAAAGTAGGCATCTTTGTTTTGTTCCAGTTCTTAAGGGGGATGATTTCAGATTTACCCAAGTCAGTATGTTGTTGGCTGTGTATTAAAAGAATTTATTCTATCTTTAATTTTTAGATATTAACTAGAATTTTTAACAAATTGACATTATTTTCCTCCTCTCCAGTGAAAGGATTTTAGAGTGTTTTAATCTGACTTTTCTTTAAAATATATCATGCTATTTTTTTATTTAATTTCAACTCTTAAAGTTAGATATTAAGATCATTATTTCTTTTTTATAATTTAAAAGTACATATAATTATGTTACATTGTTTACATTTGTTAGAAAAAGTCCAAGTTGTATTTGAGTCCCTTATTCAGGAGATCTGCCATATACCCTCTGTTATACCTGTTAGGTGAGTATAATTATTATTTCATGTGAGGTGGTCAATTTTGTATTATATTTACTACTATGCATTACAAATTCCAATTACTCAGACTGTTTTCTTTCTTCGTGAAGTTTATCCTATGCATATTACTTATGTGAAAGATTATGAGTGGTGATTTCTCTGGGTTTTCTTTGTTTGCTTATCTGGAAGTATCTTTTATTTTTCATATTATATTATCTTGAAAATGTGCACATTAATGTCAGAAGTGATAGTTGATCTATTTAAGTTGGATAGTTGGATCTATTTAAGTCCTATAAAATGTCATGTACTCTGCGGGATGTTAGGTACATGAGTAAAATAGACCTAGTCCCTGCTCTCATTAGCTTTAAAATAGCTTCATATTCACTATTTAAAATTAATTCCTTTTATATTATAATATAATCTGTACCAGATTTAGCCACATATTTATATATTTTTACTTTCTAATTTGTTAAACTTATATGCAGTTTTCTAATTAAAAACCCTATTTTATACTGTAATTTCATATTGAAAAATTAATTACTATTCCATAAGATTTGGTATACCTGATGTTGCAAATTGACCTGGAAAAATAAATTTGTTCTTCAGGGAATACATTTGTTAAGACACTATAAATTATTTTATTCCAATTGTTATTTCTATCCTCACATGTCCTTTTTTATATGCTATAATGTGTTTTATAGATTCATCTGTATATTTGTTCAAGAATTTTGTTAACTATTTTAAAAAGTTGATTTTAAGAATACTATAAATGGTACAGATTATTCTGTAGAGAAGAAATATCTCATTTAAGTCATACGCCTGCTTATTCTATATATATTTCAGAGATATCTTTCCTCAGCTCAAAATAGAGTCCTGCTAACTCATAGACTAAAAGTGGAAATGGTAAGAAAATAACAGAATGGGCAATTCCTGCAAAATGTTAATGGTGGGCTATGGAAAAATTTATTTGAAGGTTTTGTCTGCTTTGCTTCATGGATTACATTCTACATATGTAGATGTGCTTTTTTTTTTGCAAAATTTAATTTACAAAACTAATACCATGATTATAGTTACCCTTACCTCTAATTATGAGAAATATATTTACCTGGAAAATGCTCTAAGATTCTTTGGTTTTAATCAATTATAATTTATAAAATTATAAATTAATTTTATATGTTTATGTAAATGATAGAAATTTAAAATGCATTTGAACACAGTTTTGAAATTGTTTTTAGACTCTAGCATAGGAGCCATAAAATGATTAGCCTGATAAAACTGAACCACAATTCACTCCATTCTTTGGATTTTATATACCATATATATTAGAAAGATCATGAGTAGGCAGAAGGAGTGTGGGAATGGGGCAGAATCTCACCGATTGTGCACATTGTGAGGGTGTATGACATGTTCCCTGGGTGAGGGGCCCCTCTACACATGGAACTTTACCCTGGAAATGAGAACAAGGTAATCTAAAAATTGCACCCTCACATTAATTTGAAAAAATAAAATAAAATATCTAAAAAAAAAGGAAGATCATAAATAGAATATACATTTCTATGTATATAATATAAACATAATCTGTCTTCTACTAAATTTTTATAACTCATCTATTTATAAGCATCATCAGACTTCAACAATCACATATAGTTTTATTATCCTGTTACTTTTCCATTACTAGAGAGTTAGATTAGTTGCAAAGGTGAAAACGTAAGACTTGTTTTGTCTTTGAGACAGAGTCTCCCTCTGTTGCCCTGGTAAAGTACAGTAGTGTCATTGTAGCTCACTGCCACCTCAGACTTCTGGACTTGAGCAATCCTTGTGCATCAGCCTCTTGAGTAGCTGGGGCTATAGCCTCAGATAATTTTTCTATTTTAGTAGAGATGGGATTTTGCTCATTCTTGCCCTGGTCTTGAACTCTTGAGCTCAAGGAATTCTCCTGCTTCAATATCCCAGACTGCTAGGATTACAGGGTGAGCCACTGCACTCAGCCTCATAAGATTTTTTAAATGAAAATAAAATAATTACATTGAGTTTTGTCTTCAAAAATAAACATAATTGGTAACATGAATATGTAAATGATGGTATTATTTAAAATATTTTATGTTGTTGATTATTTGCTTGGTGTGCAGAAACATTTTTTAAAAAGTCACATTTATTTATTTTTGTTGTTGCTGTGTTTGCCATTTGAGTCTTAGTCATCAATTCTTTGCTTAGGCAGCTGTATAGGAGAGGTTTTATGGTTTTAGGTCTTAATATTTAAGTCTTTAATCTATCTGGAGTTAATTTTGCTATGTGGTGAGATACAGGGGTCCTGTTTTATTCTTCTACATGTAGTGATTATCCAATTTTCTGAGCACCATTTATTGAATAGGGCACTATGTTCCCAGTGTATGTTTTAGTCTGCTTTATCAAATACCAATTAGTTATAGCTATCTCATTTATTTCTGGATTCTCTATACTGCTCCATTGTCTCTCCATTATATGGTACCATGCTGCTTTGCTTAATACACACGTGTAGTCTTATAGTATAATTTGAAGTCAAGTAGTGTGATGCCTATAGATTTGTTTTTTCTGTTTAAGATTACTTTGGCTCTTTGGGCTCTTTGTTGGTTACATATGAAGTTTAAGATTACTTTACCTAGATCTTTAAAAATGACATTGATATTTTAATGGGATTGCATTGAATCTGTAAATCCCTTAACAATCTTGAGTTTTCCAATCCATGACCATGACATGTTTCCATTTTTTTGCATCATCTGTGATTTCTTTCAAGATGTTTTATAGTCCTCCTGGTAGAGATCTTTCACTTCCTTCATTAAGTATTTTCCTAGACAATCTGCAGAATGGGAGAAAATATTCACAGTCTATACATCTGACCAAGGGCTAATATCCAGAATGTACAAAGAACTAACACAAATCAGCAAGAAAACAAACAACCCCCTTAAAACATGGACAAAAGACATGAAAAGTTTATTCAAAAGAAGATAGACAAATAGCCCAACAAACATATGAGAAATGGTGAACTTCAATAATTATTATGGAAGTGCAAATTAAAACCACATGTGATACCTTACCCCTATAAGAATGGCCATTATTTAAAAATTGTAAAATAATAGATGTTGGTGTGGATGTGGTAAAAATGGAGCATTTATACATGGTTGGTGTGACTTTAAATTAGTACAACCTCTATAGGAAACAGGAAGGATATTCCTTAAAATACTAAAGGTAGACCTACTGTTCGATCCAGCAATCCCCTCTTGGGTACCTACCCAAAGGGTAAAAAGTCATTATATCAAAAAGACACCTGCACTTGAATGTTTATCACAGCACAATACACACTAGCAAAGATATGGAATCAACCTAATTGCCCATCATTTGATGAATGGATAATAAAACACTTACATGTACACACATGCAATATACTCCTCAGTTATAAAATGGATGAAGTAATGCCTTTTTAAATACATGTATTTTATTATTCTTCATTACATTATTTCCCCCCACCCCCCACCCCTCAGTGGTAAGACAGAATTGATTTACAGAAAAGAATACAGAAAACACTAAAGCTCCTGGTAGAGGGAGAGAATTCAAGTGGGGA
>CAUYRH010022629.1:0-18254 GCA_963574655.1 Perodicticus potto | reverse complement strand
GCCCTAGAAATGTTTTACAACTCATGCCTGATCACCATCTACCATGGGCCCAGATCTCCCTTTTTACTTCTCCTGCTGTAGCTCCTGTCTTGGCTCCTGCCTCACTTCCCCTTTCACCAGCCCCTGATTTTTACCTTGTTCTTTCTCTTGTCTCCACCATGATGAGTCCTGATAATTTCACAGGTTCTTAGGAGTTCAGACCAATGTCCATCTTTCAGAGATGAAGAAACAGGCCTAGCGAGATATTCATTCAACAAAGAAAATGCATTTTTTGTTTGTTTGTTTTGCGCTTTTTGGCCAGGGCTGGGTTTGAACCCACGGCGCCATATTCCTTTGAGCCACAGGTGCCGCCTATTTGTTTTTTTATAAGATAGAGTCTCACTCTGTTGTCTAGACTAAAATGGTGTCATCCCCACACCTTCAAAGTCTGGGCTCAAGTGATCCTCCTGGCTCAGCCTCCAGAGGAGCTGGGACTACAGGCATGCGCCACCATGCCCCGTTGATTTTATTTTTAGCATTTTTTTCTTTTTTTTTTTTTTTGAGACAGACTCTCACTCTCTTGCTCTAGGAGAGTGCAATGGCGTCAGCACATTGTATCTCACAAGCAACCCCAAACTCCCGGGCTTAAGTGATCCTCCTGCCTCAACCTCCAAGGAGCTGGGACTATAGGTGCCCCCCACAACACCTAGCTAATTTTTTAAATTTTAGTAGACAGGGTCCTACTCTTGCTCAGGCTGGTCTGGAACTCCTGAGTTCAAGCAATCCACCCACCTCAGACTCAGAGTGCTGGGCTTACAGGCATAAGTCACCACGCATGGTCTAGAATGTGTTTTCTTACCTTTAACATTTAGTTTAAGGCTCAGCAGCTAGGGCCTTAGCCACATATCTGGAGCTGGTGCGTTCAAATCCAACCCAGGCCTGCCAAGCGACAATGAAAACTACAAGCAAAAAAAAGCCAAGCATTGTGGTCGGGAACCTGTAGTACCAGCTACTTGGGAGGCTCAGGCAAGAGAATCGCTTGAGCCCAAAAGTTTGTGGTTGCTGTGAGGTATCACGACATGGCACTCTACCCAGGGCGACAGCTTGAGGTTCTGTCTCAAAAAAAAATTTTAGGTTAAATCATTAAATTTCATCAGAGAGCAGGTTCCACCTTCCATTCTTCTCTAGTGCTGCCCCTGGGTGTGTTTTTTAATCCTTTATCACAAATTTTTTTTTTTTTTTTGAGACAGTCTCACTTTGCTGCCCTTGGTAGAGTGCCATGGCATCATGGCTCACAGCAACCTCAAACTCTGGGGCTCAAGAGATCCTCTTGTCTCAGCCTCCCCAGTAGTTGGGACTATAGGTGCTTGCCACAATACCTGGCTATTTTTTAAAGACGAGGTCTCAATCTTGCTCAGGCTGGTCTAGAACTCCTAAGGTCAAGCAAACCACCCACGTTAGCTTTATCACAAATTCTGTTTGTTGGGTGGCACCTGTGGCTCAGTGAGTAGGGCGCTGGCCCCATATCCCAAGGGTGGCGGGTTCAAACCCGGCTCCAACCAAACTGCAACAAAGAAATAGCCATGCATTCTGGTGGGCGCCTGTAATCCCAGCTACTCAGGAGGCTGAGGCAAGAGAATCACCTACGCCCAAGAGTTGGGTTGCTGTGAGCTGTGACACACGGCATTCTAACCAAGGGCAACAAAGTGAGACTCTGTCTCTGAAAAAACCAAATTGTTTATTCATTTTTTTTATTTTTCTGACTCCTCTATCAGACTGTAAGGCCTATGAGGGAAAGGGAGACATGTATGTCCTTGAGAGACATGCTTATCCCTGTATTCTCAGCATCTACCACATAATAGGTGTTCAAGAAATCTTTGCTAAATAAAGGTGCAATGAGCAGGTATCATCAGGGCACCTGGGGATAAAAGGGAGGATGGGATGTACTCTCTGCTCTCAGAACTGTCTAGTATGAGCAGCAAACTAGAAACAGCATACTAGAAACAGGGAGAATGCAATGAGGTCAGGTCCAGATTGAGGGAGAGGGAGCATTTTAGGGCACCTAAATCAGGCCTAATCTCTGCTGGACTTTTGTCACCACCTAGAGCCCATGGTAGAGCCATTTGGCTTCACCCTGCCATGTGATTCCATTAGGTCTATACCCTAAGCACCCAAGCAGCTACAGAAGCTGACAACTAATCTGGCAATGTGCTCAGAAGGTCTCCAGACCTATTTATTGCCTTCTCCATGGAGGGAGAGGTTGCCAATCAGTTTCACAGGTCATTTGTGGCCAAGTCCATGTTGGAGGGTCCCAGAGACAACCCCACACCTAGCCTAGCCTCGTCTCCAATCCTCGCTTGGTCCCCTGCTCAGAAGAGAATTTGGTGAGCATTAAGGAAGGCAACATCTGCCTAGCCCTTGGGATTAGAGGGGTGACAGATGTCCCAGCCAGTATTTCTTCATATCTAGAGCATAGGTAGTTCATTCCACATGGATCAGAGAAAGTTTGTGCCTTGGAGAGCAAGTGGCTGACCTGCCTTCCTGCTCTGGACTAAAAAAAGGAGAAGGCTCTGGCAGGAAAGACTCAAAGAGAACCCAGCAGGAGGAAGAGGAAGCCACTGAGAATTTCCTTCTATGAAAATAGTCTTGACCTCCTGCCTTGGGAGGAGAAATTTACTTCTCAAGTCTAATCTCCCCACAGTGGGAAAGATGGCAGTTGCTTCTCTACAGAGAGCAAGAAATATTTCCTTTCATCCTCCTCTCAATTTCATCCATTTCCACCTCAGGAGCCAGAATGGTAGGCTCAGTTTCCCAACAACTTTCACAGATGAACATACCAAAGACCTCCACCCAGCCTAGCTTCAAATTGGCTTCACTGTCCCTGGAGGATGCTTTTAAACCAGAGTCCTCCAGTGTGTCCCTTGATCATCCCCTACTTGCAGCTAGGCTGACGATGCCTCTGTCCACATTTTTAAAATCCGTCTGGGAATAATCAAAATGACTCATTAACACCCCCTGAACGTTACAAGGCACAGTTAGTTTTGGTCTTTTTCTTCTCCCATGATGGTGCCCAGGTCGGGAATGATCTCCAACTTACTCAGATAGGTTCAGATTACTTGCCCAAGGTCATACAGTGTGAAATTGTCAAAACACTTGTTTTTCCTGCCCAGCAGTTTGGCAGGTATGTGCTCAAATAATCTTTGTGCAAAGATTGAAATCTGTGGTTTCTTAATTTCTCTGGTACTTCTGTGTGATGGGGAAGGGGAATTGTGAGGGGTTGGGGCGGGGGGAAAGGCTGTCTTCCTAAATGAACCTTTGACTTTCTTACTCTCGAAGAAGTTACAAATTTAACTAATTTCTCTGATTGCGTCCTACTTTCAGTGTATTTACTAGAGCAATGCCCCCTTCTCCCAACAGTGATGAAGAGTAAGTCAGTTTCCTCCTCAAAAGAGCAAAGATTAAGAAAAAAGAAAAAGACAAGACAAAAAAGTCCAAATAAATAGTCCCATTTCCTCCCAAAATATACAACCCCCAAACCAAACAACCAAAGCACCAGCTGAACCCCTGGATTGTCCGCAGACGCCCCCAACACACGCCACCACGCCACACTGCGCAGGAGAGGCGTCGGGGAGGGGGCGCGGAGAGCGGGCCAGGAGCTCTGCAGGGAGCGGGTGGGCGCCGGGCGCGCTGCCAGGCTGGGTCGCACCGCGGGGGCCGCTGCCCCTCTCCACGTGGTGGAGGCAGCGGCGGGGTCCAGGGCGCCTTCCCAGTTGGAGAAACCCAGAGCAGCCGGGGAGGAGGAGGCGGAGGAGGCGGCGGCGGCGGAGGAGGAGCGGGGCGGGCGGGAGGGAGGGGGCTGGGGGAGGGGTGGGGGGTGGGGAGAGACCCGGCGGCGGCGACAGGGCGAGGAGCAGAGCGCGGTGCCAGGGGGGTGGGGGCACCGGTGCCCGTCTGGGGAGGGAGCAGGCGGAGGGGGTAAGCTGCGATTACAAGCAGGAACCGGCAGCAGCTGTGAGTCCCCGGCTGGGGCTAGGGCTGGGGGGGAGGGGAGAGGCGCCGGGGCCCGGCCCCAGGGGTCGCGGGGTGGGCCGGAGGAGGAGGCGGGAGGTTGGCAGGCAGTTTGCACAGGATGACTGGGAGGGGAGGGGTCCGGTATCGGCCTTCCGCATCCCCTAGTCCCACTCCGCCGCTGCTCCTCAGGCCGCGTAGCCTCTGGAGCCCCTTCCCAGGTCCGGGAAGAGCGGCTGGGGGCCCCGGGCTCGGCCGCCTGTGGGGGAGGGGGCTGCGTGGTCTCGACCTCGGAGAGGGGAGGGGCGACAATTTCTGTCGGCCGAGCTAAAGGGGTTTAAAGGGCCGCTCTTAAAGGGGCCGCAGGAGGGACCCGGGCCGATTGAGGCACCCCTTCCCCACCCGCCTTTCAGTGGGCTCGTCTGGGGCCGCTGGGCCCAGAGAATGCGGAGGAAGGTGGGACGGCCCAGGGGACAGAGCCCCGCGAGTGGGGGTGGGCCCGGGGTGGCGCAGAGAGACCTGGGGGGTGTGGTGAGTGCTGGCGCGCGGAGTTGGGGGGAGGGGATGGCGTGGGAAGGAGAGGGTTAAAGGTGGGGCCGGCCCTACAAACGCGCGCACACACTCCTTACTCAGACCCAGTCGCACGCGAGTCCCTGGCACTTAGATGAGGCTAGGGGGGCGGTAGTGGGGCCTCTGCCTGGGCCCTTTGCACCCCAACTTCGGGAGGTCAGGGGCCCCAGTGTGTGAACTCACACCACCTGGCGGAGCCCCCTTTCCCTGGCACACATACGCTCCAACGCGCGCACACACACCTCGGACATTCCCATAGTGCCTCACGTGACACACAGCCCTAACGTGCCCCCTGCCCACACGCTCACGCACGCGTGCACACACAGCCTCCCACACTTCCTAACTCCACGCTGACCCCCCTCCGCCCCCAAGGTACTCATTGACTGTGAGACACCTACACTCATTCACAGACACACTCCCCCCACACGCCAGCCATAGACACACATTCATAAACAAGGCCGGGAGAAGTACACACGCACCCCCTCACTGCCTACTCTCTTTCGGGAGCCCTGAGTCATTCCGGCCCCCCTCTCAGGGTTCCCCATTTCCCAGTGTGTGGGCACACTGGGACGGACACGGGAATCCGTTAGTCTCCCCTTCATCTGAGTCCCCTTCCCCAGTCTGCTCCCTCTGACATTCAGCCAGGGACTTCCTGTAGGTCCCAGGTCAGGGTCCAGAAGAGCCTGGACGGTTGCCACTGTGTTTGTGGGGGAGGCACTTCCCTTTCCTGAACTCCAGGATCCTGCAGGAGGAAGCAGGGAAGTTGGGTGGGGACCCGCAGATGGTGTGCTGAGTATGGCTGGGCTGATTCTCCTAGTAGCACTGGGCCTTCCTTGCTCAGCCTTATTTAGGGAGGAGCTGGGGTGCCAGAGGCCTGGGCTGAGGAGCTTGGCAGCTAGGTATTTGGGGAAGTAAGGCCTGGGGTGGACCAGGCAGGCTATGGTCCGTGCCTCAGTTGGGAAGGCAGCTCTCTCCCATCCAGAGGTTTCCCTGGGTTCTGGAAAGAGCCCTTTCCTGCCATTGCGCTGGCTTACTTGTCCCCTGCTTTTCAACCCCCAAGTCTTCATCTCCAGTCCCTTCCCCAAAGGCAGAGAGGATGGGGTTTAGTAGTGTGGGAAGGGGCTGTGAACTCTGGGCAGGAAATTTCTAGGCTGCATCTCACCTGGCCTGGGTGCATCTGCCCGGATAAGGGGTGTCAGGGACAAGCTTCAGATGGCTCTCTCCACGATAGCTCCTGCTCTCCCAGGGGGCCCGGTGTGGGCCACAATCTGGCCCCTTGCCATGGAGTCCATGTTTGAAGACGACATCAGCATCCTGACCCAGGAGGCCCTGGGACCCAGTGAGGTGTGGCTGGACGGTACTGGAGACCCCTCACTGGGGGAGGATATGTGCTCTGCCTCCCACTTCGCCCTCATCACAGCCTACGGAGACATTAAGGAGCGGCTGGGGGGCCTGGAAAGGGAGAATGCCACCCTCCGCCGCCGCCTCAAAGTCTACGAGATCAAGGTCAGAACATGCAGAGGAGGGGATCTAAGTGTGTGTGGGAGGCTGGGGCAGGATGGCAGGATCTGATTTGGCAAAGATTCCAGGGATCCAAAAGAGGGATAAGGATGCTAACTCTTAGGAACTTGATGGTCTCCCGTGAGAAATGTGGCTGCTCTGGATTGGGAACTCTGGAGACCCCAGCCGCCAACTGGAGTCTTGGCTTTGGAGTAGCTGGACCTGGGATCTAGAAAAGATCTAGTTGGTGGGAGATGCCTTCAGGGCATGGGAATTGGAATCCCACTGGGGTGGAAGGAGGTAGGGACTTTGAAGCAGGGCAGTGGGCACAGCAAGACTTGTGGCATGTGTGGAGAGTGGGCACCAGCTCCTGAAGCTCTGCCTCTCCTGCAGTACCCACTGATCAGTGATTTTGGAGAGGAGCATGGCTTCTCTTTGTATGAAATCAAGGATGGCTCCCTGCTGGAGGTGGAGAAGGTCAGTTTGCAGCAGCGACTCAACCAGTTCCAGCATGAGGTAAGCCCTTTAGCCTACCAGCCTGGGCTGAGCTCTCAGGGTTTCCTGCTCCACTCCATTTCTGAACCCCTGTCCCCACAGGCCCTGGCCTTCTTGCCCCTTTGGTCAGAGACTGTCCTCCCTAAAATCAGCTATGGCTTCTGCCCCTCCATAGAGTGCTGGGAGTGAGGGTGGAGAGGTGCAGGGAGCTCCTCAGTCCAAGAAGTGATTGACTCTGTGGTGTATACCCTGGCTCCATCCAGTTGCAGAAAAATAAAGAGCAGGAAGAACAGCTCGGGGAGATGATCCAGGCTTACGAGAAACTCTGTGTGGAGAAGAGCGACTTAGAGACGGAGCTAGGGGAGATGGTGAGCCCAGGGGCACTTGAGGGTGTGCACTTGGTTGTGTGTGTGCAGTTCTGTGTGTGAGCATTTCAGCCGTGGGGTTGTGTGCAGCCATGTATCACACTGCACTTGTGTGCACCCTGCTTGTGTTAATGTGTACCTGTGAGCACCTGTTTGGCCTCTGAGGGAGACTGTGTATGTCATCCGGGTTGTGAATGATGCCTGGGAATGCTGTGTCTCTTTGTGCCTGTGTGCCTCTCATGCTGGGTTGACCATCAACTATGCCTGTGAGTACTGCCCCTGGGGGGCCATGTGGGACCGCAAAGGGGACAGGAGAGTGTGTGATTACTGAGATGAGTCTTGGCTTGTGTGATTCGGAGTCAGGGTGTGGCCATACATTTGAGCTGGTGGGCAGGCATCAGAATCAGGAGACCTGGTCTCTGTCTTCTCTAGTTGTGACCTCAATCTTTCCTCTCAGAGTGGGGCAAATAATAACACCCTTACCAAGCCATTGTGAGGGTGATGGGGCATTTGTGTAAAAATGTTTTGGCTTAATAGTTATAGGCACTTATATGGCCCCTAGCGTGTGCCACGCATTGTTCTTATCACTTTTTTTGAGACAGAATCTCACTCTGTTGCCCAGGCTGGAGTGCTGTGGTGTCAGCTTTGCTCACAGCAACCTCAAACTCCTGGGTTCAAGTGATCTTCTTGCCTCAGCCTCCCGAGTAGCTGGAACTACAGGTGCCCACCACGAAACCCGGCTAATTTTTCTATTTTTATTAGAGATGGGGGTCTCATTCTTGCTCAGGCTGGTCTCAAACTCCTGAGTTCAAGTGATCCTCCTGCCTGGGCCTCCCAAATGCTAGCATTACAGGTGTGAGCCACTATGCCCTGCCCACTGTTCTTATCTCTTGACATGTTAACTCATTTTAATTCTCATCACAACCCTAAGAGGCAGGTGTAGCACTGTCATCCCCATTTTATAGATGAGGTATGTGAAGCCCAGAAGTGGTTAAGTCACATGTCAGTTGGAAGTTTTGATGTTCCTGAGGGGGTGGTGGTGTCTGAACAGGGGACTGAGTGTTCTTATAAGTGTCCCGTTGTGCTGATGGCAGAGAAGAGGCATTAACTTGACCTTGCCAAGAGCAGTAGCCTGAAACATCTGCATTGCCATTGCTGGAAGAGATCACATATGGGCCGCTTGCTCTAGTTTGGGTGGTAATGACTGTCCAGATGTGTGGAAGTCTTGAGTCTGCGGAGACCTTCACCCCTGTCTGTCCTCCTCTAGCGGGCTCTGGTGGAGACTCACCTGCGGCAGATCTGTGGTTTAGAGCAGCAGCTTCGGCAACAGCAAGGTCTCCAGGATGCAGCCTTCCCCAGCCTGAGCCCTCCAGCAGCCCCTGCCCCGCCCTGTGCTGATCTGGATCTACACTATCTGACAATGAGAGGGGGCTCTGGCTTGAGTCATGGTAAGATCTCAGTGACCTCTAATTCCTCTCTTCCAAGTCCCCAAGTCTGACCCCCATTTCAACACTGCAAGACACCTGCAGATTACCTAACATCCCATTTTATCTTGAATTTCTCCCATAGTCACTCCATAATCACTCCATCCTCCCTTACCAACTCTTCCCTTACTTCATCCATGACTGCCCCAGTTTCTCCCCTTCTAACATGGGCATTCATTCCTTCCTTATCAGTCCCTATCCACTCCATTGCAGTTCCCCTGTGTGCCAGCAGAGGGTGCCTTCTCCCGCTGGGCCTTCCTTGGCCTGCCTCAGGGGCAAAGGCCCCTGAGGATGCTCTGTACTTAAAAAGTCTGGCCAAAAAAACCCTTCAAGAGCCCATTGTATTTTTTCCCTGCCCTCCAGGAAGATTAGAAAATGTAGCCCCTCACTGCCCTTGTAAAGGTTACTCTCATCCTCAGGTATCTATCCTTCTGGCTTCTCTTTTGGATCTCTCATGCTGTAGTCCCAACTGTTCCACTTTATGCAAATATAAGAATTGGAGGCAGCATTAGCCTGAATTGTCCTCTCTCCTGACAGCAGGCTGGCCAGGTCCCACGCCCAGTGTGAGTGAACTGGAACGGCGGCAGCTGGAAGAGGCTCTAGAGGCTGCCCAGGGAGAGGCTCGGGGAGCTCAGCTCCGGGAAGAGCAGCTCCAGGCAGAGTGTGAGCGGCTGCAGGGGGAGCTGAAGCAGTTGCAGGAGACCCGGGCTCAGGTAAGCAGCAGGGGCACCTAAACACCCCTCAGAGGCCCAGGACCTGCCTTCTTCACTGCATACACATTGACCCCGGGAGTGGTTGACAAGGGGGTCTTGGCAGGGTGAGGGTGGGCTCTGACCTCTTGATCTTCCCCTTCAGGATCTGGCCTCCAACCAGTCGGAGCGGGACATGGCATGGGTGAAAAGAGTTGGGGACGATCAGTAAGTCATGCCTATAATGCTTGCCCTCGAGCCTCTTAACTGGCATAGCCCAGGTCCCCTTAGGTTTTCTCCTTGTCCCTCCATGTTATATGGGTGGCCTCTCTTCCCAGCCCTCAGATATAGTGTCTGTGTTGCCTGTCGCTATGCATCCTTTGTAGGAAGGCGGTAAAGTTTTGGAGTGTTCAGATTCTGAGTTAAAATCCCTTTGCTTTCCTCTGGGACCCAAGCCCACCTCTTCTTGACGTATCAGAGGCTGAGAGAGATTTACTTAGTTGCTTTGCTATTACATTCTGTGTCCCCAGTAAGGCTTTGGGCCTCTCTGCAGCCCGATTAGGCCAGCCAGCTGGGGTCACCTTCCCCTCCCTCGTGAGGAGGAAGGAGGTGCTCTCTTTCAGGATTTGTTGGGCCTTGTCTGTTTATCTAAGGAGAAAGAACCTTGAGGCTTAAAGACAGGAGGGGCTTTCTTAGGTGCACAAGCACTGGGTGGGGAATTAGAACATACTCTGATCGGGTGTCCCTTTGGAATTCTACCAGGAAAGAGAGGAAGCAGGAAGTAGGAAGGGGAGACCTGTGTCTTGGGGGAGCCTAACAGCGAGCTCTGGGAGAGCACTGGGCAGCAAGGGAGGGGTGGGTAGCCACCCGGCGGCAGTGGAGCCTGGTACCTTTCACATCCGCACCCAAACTCACCCTCTCCCGCTTTCTGAGAAATAGAGTTCAAATCTCTTTCCGCCCAAGTCCTCTCCCCGGAGATGCAGTGTGTGGTACAGACTCCTTGCTTTCATTGGAGGGGAAGACTGAGGCCCAGAGAAAGGGGCAGGAACTAACCCTCTGTCACACAGCCCTTCTGCCCAGCAGGCTTCTTCCTCTTCTTCCTCCCAGCCTCTGGCCAATTGGGGATACCCGTCACTTCTCCCCCGCCATAGGGTGAGGGCCTGGGTGGAGCTGTGATAGCTGGGGAGGTGAGAACCTAGTCTGTGAGGCTGGTGGGTGGGAACCCGAAGATAGGCCTTGTGGAGAGGGTCCACCCTAGCCTGTGGCTGGAGCTCAGGGCCATCTTAGCCCAGGTGCCCAGACCCAGAATACACACATTCACACACATGCTCTAGAATCTGACCTTGCCACAGAAGTCATGCTTTCTGCGTCACTGAGTCCAGTCTTTTAAGACCAGCTGTGAAGTCTCCACCAGTTGATAGCACTCTGAGGGAGGATGTTTTGGCAGTACCAGAATCTGACCATTTAGGCTTTTGAGTCCCAAGGACCCTTACAGAGATAATGAGTGACCCCTCAAGAGCTCAGGGGTCATTCATAGCTGAGGCATGTGAGAGGAAGGTAAGGTAGATTTGAGGGAAGAGGCAGAGAAGGGGTGGTGGATCCCCAGGATCCATGCCTATCTGTGCCTGAGTCAAAGCGCACCCATCCCAGAAGGTGCTTTGGAAGTTGTACCATGCTTACCGCTCATCCTGACCAGAGCTGGTCCTGCCCTCCTCACTCACAGCACCTGCCCTGAGCAGGCCCTTTGGCTGGAGGGAGCTGGGCTCTGCTTGGGGCTGGCCTGAGTAGGCCCTTTGGCTGGAGGGAGCTGGGCTCTGCTTGGGGCTGGCCTGAGCCAGTGCTTACCAGAGGTGACCTCCTGCCTGCTCTCCTGCTTCCCTGTGTTTTAGATCCAGGCCTCCTCCTGGGTCTCTGTCTGGAGCCAGCTGGGCCCTACCTGCGCAGCTCATGCTTCCTTTCAGGCTGAACATCTTTGGATAACCCCAGTTTGGCAAGAGTTATTTCTCAAAGGAAGTCCTCACTCCCCCGGTAGTTTTATTTTCTTATAAACTCAGCTCCTTTTGGTAATAGGCCGCTTCCCGAGTGCTCCTTCCCCTATCCTCCCACCTGAGGAGGCCTGTGATACCTGCTCTGGGCCTCTATTCCCCTACTAGCACCCCCTTTTTCTTCCATTTCCACTTGACTCTCCAGGCTAGTAGGAATTTTACCAGTGGCTTTTGCAAGAGTGGAATGCGGGGGCTGGATAATCCAGGTCGGGGGTCTAATCAGGGTGAAATGGAAGCTGAGGAGGGACACATATTCCTTGAGTCCCGCCTGCTCTGATGTAGGAACCTTCTGTATCCCGAAAGTTGCCCTCCTGTCTCAGTTTGGATACCTACAGGGCAGCCAGTTTTACTGGCTACTTTGCTCTGCATCTCCTTCCTGAGTCCTGTTGGAGCAGAGAAAGCAGCCCTGGGAAACAGCCCCAGCCCAAGGGTTTCCCATTCACTTCCCTCTCAGTCCTTGGCCTCCAAGTACTGAAACTCTTGGCCATCAGTGTTTTTGTGAAAACAGACACTTCAGACCAGACCAGACCAGTCCAGATGCCACCTTTCAGGTCTGACCTGGGGAAGTCCTGCTGCCTGGTCAGCACTGCTTCTGGTGTTCAGAGCCCTAAGAGACAAATTGCTCCAGGGGAAGGACCCCAGGGGGTCACTCAGGGGCCAAAGCAGTGATGAAGGGAGGGGAGCACGCCTGGCTGGTGAGGATGCACAGGAAGCTAAGGACCCCAAGAGGGTCCCAGCTGAGGGGGAGCTGCAGAACCCATGGTCCCTTCCCCTCTGGGCTCAGCTCAAAGGCATAGAGCCTTGACTGGCCCTTTCCAAGGGTGTGGCCAGTGCTGGGGATGGGGAACTTGAGGGAACAACTTGGAGAAGACGAGGAGTCCAAGGGGGCAGGTGTCTGTGAGGGGAACAAGGGCTCAGTGAGGGAGAGGGTTCAGTTGTGAGTGGTCCATCAGTGAGAGGGCCCAGTGATAAGATGGGGGACCTACTATGGGTGATGGGGGGAAAACTATAGGCCTTTCTTTTTTCCCATCGTGGGGGGCTCAGTATTGCAGCCTGGGACCTTTTCCGCCCCCATACCCCTCCCCTCTCCGCCCACAAGCCTCTGCATGGGCTGCGGTTAGTGGTAGGGAAGAAGTGTGAACTCAAGAGAGAGGATGGAAACTCTGCACGGAGGTCAAGGGCAGTGTGGGGTGGGTCAGGACGGAAGCTGGAGACCCCGTGTACCCTGAGCGTAGCTTCATGCCCCAGAACCAGTGGGCTCAGGGCCTCCCCCTTCACGCTTCTCACCCTCTCTACTTCCTTTCTTTCAAGTCTTTGGCCAGGGTACCCAGCGCTCACAGGAGTTAACCCCTGAGCACTTGCAGCGTGGGGGCTCCCTGAGGGTGCTGAAGGGCTCTGAAGTTGATCTGAGGGATTGGTGGGCTTTGAGCCTCAGTCTTTGATCCTTTGCCTGCCAGCAAGGAGGAGAGTTCTTACCCATGCTCCCCTCCCTCTTAAACGAAAGTCATTAAGCTGGTATCTCCAAAAAACGTCTCACAGCGGGTCTTCTGGGCACTTGCCTGATTCTGTGTCCATGCCAGACACAGTATGAAGTGATTGACCTGCACAATCTCATTTCTTTCTGACAATGTAACATAGGGATCATCCCTCTTTTACACATGAGCAAACTGAGGTGCAGAAAAGTTGAATAATCCAAGAAGTTTAGTAAATTCAGTGCACATAGCGAGCGGGTCCTGGGAAAATGGGGCATTGGTACCTCTGTGGCATTTTTCTTGTTTGGCTTCTTCAGGTGGAAGGTTCTTTTATGAGGAGCAACCATGTGACTTGTTGACCAAACTGGATCACTTTTGAAAGTGAAAGGGGCACTATTAATAAGTGTGCTGGGGCAACTCATATGAACCAGGACAGTCCTAGGCAAACTATGACCTGTGGGCACCCCACCCTAAGCAGAGACCCTGGTTTGCAGGCCTACCCTTGAGCTGCTTGGTTCAGCTGCGTGTGGCAGGCTTTCTAGACACGGGACATTGGCTCCGGTAGAAGCGTGGCTGGGGCTGCCAAGAAGAGCCAGGCTCTGGGGACCGCAAGTCATAGCTGGTTGAGGAGAGTGAAGGGGCTCAAGGCGCCTAAAAGGAAGTGGTGGAGCGCTGGGTTGTTGCAAGCGACTTCCTCCTCCCCCTGGCCCGCAACCTCAAGTCCGCTCCACGGCCTGGTGCCTGTGGTCCCCTCCCCGGGGGTCGAGTGGGAAGACTGACACTGGGTGTGCCTGTGGGTGGTGGAAAGTTTGGTCCTTAAGCTCCCCCACAGGGGCGAGGTGGCCAGGGCAGCTGGGGGCAGCTCTGGGAAAGGATGAGAGGGTTGGCAAGGCTGGATTTCTGTTCTTCTCACAAGTTTGAATGATGATTCTGATCCCATGACCAGCTCCTAACCCTATTACTGCTCCTGATCCTGACTCTAACCCTGTTCCTAATCCTGACCCCAGTTCTGTCCATTGACTTGGCCACATATCAGGTGTCAACTCCACCCCTAGTCTGACCCTGACTTCATGCCCATCCTTCTTTCTAATCCCGTGACCCAGAGCTGGCCTGAATTCTGACCCCTCCGCATCCTCACAGCAGCTCCCATGAAGCATGGAGTCCAAGTGTCTCCCTGCTGGTTTGGGCAGATAGGGGCCTTTTACAGAGGAGGATGCTTAGGTCTCTAACCTGACTGATATTCAGTTGCTTTTTTGGTAACAATGAAGATTGTTGTTTCTAGAACAATTTCTGAGATCCCTGAAGTATTCGTGGAAAGAATGAACGAAAGGATAAATCAATGAAGGGTGGAATGATTTGCGGCCAAGGGGGCTCCTCTTCCTGCCAGCTCTGCCATTTGCACTCTGGTTCCCTAGTACATGCCAGCTCAGTAGGCTGAAGTGCCAAGAGCCTGTGTTTGAATCTCTGCTCTGTGCCACCACCACTTTGTGACCTTGAGCCAGCCTGTTCATCACTGTCATCTTCCATTTCCACATATGTTGAGCACCTTCCTCTCCCCTCCCAGGACAGGACTCCCAGGCCACGCCAAAGGTCCCCAGCCTCCCCCCCATCCTGCTGCTGCCTTCTTGCCTTTCCTCTCTCTCCTCTCATGATTCTTTGGTGTAGTGGTCAGTAGCCTGGACTCTGGAGTCTAGGTGCTAGAGGAGAGAGAGATCCCATTCCAGAAACTCTACCACTACTGGGATTTATGACTTTGGTCAAGTGACTTAACCTCTGTGAGCCTCTGTATTCTCCTCTGTAAAATGGAGGTAATATTAATGGCAGTGTCATAGAGTCGTGAAGAATAAAGTTCTTAGCACATTGCTTGGCCCGTGATAAGTGCTCATACTGATTATCTGTGATTCTTTTCTCCCTGGGTCACTCCCAGGTTCTGAAAGACTCAGATAGAACTTTCCCCTGTGATTTAGCCAATAAAGAAGTATCCATAGGCAGCCATCTGCTGCTGTTTACCTGACTTATTCTTCCTAAACAGTCACGTTGGTGGTAAAAGCACTCAGGTATGGGCCAGGAAATGGAATGTGTATTTAGGTGCACGTGTGTGACTCTTGGTTGTGTTGTGAAGTCGAGATTTTTTTTTCCACTGAATTGGCAATGAATGTTTTCGGTGAGTCATTCAGGTTGTTAGTATATTTGGTGACTTGGGCCTATGCATTGTGAGGTGGGGAGAGAGCCTAATGAAGGGGGTCCCAGAGGGCACTGGGCATCAGGAGGTGGTCAGGTGCCATCACATTGCCCAGGACTCAGTGGTCTTTGTGAGGGTTGCCTAGGGATCTGGAAGGATGGCACCCGGCTGCTCTAGCCCTCCATGTCAGAGCTGGAAGAGGGGCTGGGCATTCTGAGCCAGGGGCTGCTGCTTTCTACTTCCTGCTGGCCTGGCCTGTTGTGAGGAGGGGGCCAGGAGCTGGCCGGTGGAAACTGGGGTAGCTCCTGACAAGAGGAGGGAGGCAAGCAGGGGAGTGATAGGGGCCTGGGAACTGAGTGTGGCAGGTGAGATCTCTGAGGCAGGGTGTGAAGACAACGACCTGTATCTGTCACCTAAGATAAAGCAGTGAAGGTGGATAAAGAGAGAAACTGGCTGTGTAGACAAGAGGACCACATTCCATCAGGGCCTTGCCCACATCCTTTTTCTGCCACTACCACCAAGGGGATGGCATGTTCCTGCCCTCTGAAAGTCCCAGTCTAATGGGGGACACATTCCTGCCCTCAGACACTCTCGGTTGGAAGAGGGGAGTCTTCCCTTTGGGAGTCCAGATTTTTTTTTTTTTTGAGAACAAGAGTTGCCCTTGGTAGAGTGCCTGATGTCATAGCTCACAGCAACCTCAAACTCATGGGCTCAAGTGATTCTCTTGCCTCAGCCTCCCGAGTAACTGGGAATACAGGCGCCAACGCTTGGCTGTTTTTATAGACGGGGGCAGTCCGCACTTTTGCTCAGGCCGGTGAGCTCAGGCAATCCACCCACCTCAGCCTCCCAGAATGCTAGGATTACAGGTGTGAGCCACTGTGTCCGTCATGGGCTCCTGGATTTGATGTGGGACACCCTTGGATCCCCCGCTCAGACAGGGGATATGATATTTCTTCCCACAGACCCATGAAATGACAATGGGAGAATACATGACATACTGACCAAAAATAAAGGTCAAAGTGTGGTGGGATGAAGGGCCGCAGAGCCTAACATGGGGGTTCCTAGGAAGACTTCTTCGTCTGCCCACCTGTGCCCACCATCAGATGGGTAGTGAGGACGCTACCTAATAAGAGAACTTGTCTTTCAGATATATGGCCTATTGGTATTATCATAATTTGGCTTTGGCCTAAATGGGTTAAAAAATAGTTTTGTTGTGGGGGGGCAGGTTTTGGTGTTTTTTTTTAAATTTGAGATAGGTCTCGCTCTGTTCTTGGGCTAGAGTGCAGGATGTCATCATAGCTCATTGCAACTTAAGCCCATCTGCAACTCCTGGGCTCAAGGGATCCTTCTGCCTCAGCCTCCTGAGTAGCTGGGACCTCAGGTGCATGCCACCACGCCTGGCTGATATATATATATATATATATTTTTTTTTTTTTTTTTTTTTTAGAGGTAGGGTCTTGCTGTTTCCCAGGCTTGTCTCAAATTCCTGGTCTCAAGCAATCCTCCCATCTTGGCCTCCCAAAGTGCTAGGATTACCGGTGTGAGCAACTGCATCATTTCTGCCCTAGGATTAGGAAGGAAACTCAGTCATTATCTTCCTTCTCTACATCAGCTTTTTCTGCCCTCTGAAGCCCTAACCTCATGACTTCCTCACCTCGCTCCTGGGTCAGACGCATGCGCACTTACACACCCACTCACTTGCCTTCACCTCCTCCCATCCACATGCATCCTCACTCCTGTGTCAATTATGGGATGGGTATGAGGCCCTCAGGGATGGAGAACTTGGGCCTCTTCCTTGATCTCTCTGTCCTGGGGCCAGAGACCTTCCCTGGAAGAGCTCTGTCTGCAGTGACATCTGCTGCTTCCCTCTAGCTCCACTTTCCACAAAATTCCTGAGTTCCTTCTGGAGTTGGGAGGTGGGGAGAGCCAAAGGAAACCCAAACCCCTGCCTTCAGGGAGACCCCAGGCTTTGTCTAAGCCCAGAACACAGAGAAAGGATCCCAGGCCACAGCAGAGCCTCCTGTGAGGTCGAGAGAGGCTCCTGGGCCATACAGGCCACAGCAGGAAAAAGTAGGGTGCAGTGCTAGAGTGATGATGTCCATGGTTCCAACTGGTTCAAGGAAAAGAAAGGGGAAAGGAAATGAATGAGGTTCCTTGCTAAACTCAAGTCTGCCCATGAGGGTAGGCAACCAAGAGGTCTGAACAGGATACGGGAGAAAGAAAAAAGAAAGAAAAATGGAAAGTCTCAATTCATTATCCACTTACTGAGTTCCAGGCTCTGAACAAGGTGCTGGGAATGTAAATTTAGTGATAGAATCCCCACCATTGGCTTGGCACCCGTAGCTCAGGTGGCTAAGGTGCCAGTCACATACACCAGAGCTGGCAGGTTCGAATCCAGCCCGATCCAAAAAATAGTTGTGTTGGGCCCCTGTCGTCCCAGCTACTTGGGAGGCTGAGGCAAGAGAATTGCTGGGGCCCAGGAGTTTGAGGTTGCTGTGAGCTGTGACACTACAGCACTCTACCCAAGGGTAAAGCTTGAGACTCTGTCTCAAAAAAAAAAAAAAAGAAAAGAAAAGAAAAAGGAATCCCCACCATCGAAGAACTCCCAGGAAGGCAACCTGTGAGAAGTGCTCAGTGTGAGGGGTGCCTCCTGCAGGTGTGCAGGGCAGAGGAGCTGTTCACACAGATCTCAGCAGAAAGGCCTCAGTGGAGTCCTATAGTAAGGAGGTCCTGAGAGCCATATAGCAGGGCCAAAAAGAGCCCAGAGGCAGCTTTGAGGTTGAAAGAAGAACCCTGGACCTGGCCAATTTAAGGTTGAGTATATCAGTTCGCACCTCTGCCAGCCAGAAGGCTCCTTCTTCACTTATGGATTGCAGTCCCTCCCTCCTGAGACAGAGTCTCAAGCTTTCACCCTGGATAGAGTGCCATGGCATCATAGCTCAGCAACCTCCAACTCCTAGGCTCAAGAGATCCTCTTGCTTAAGTTTTTCTATTTTTAGTAGATACGGGTCTCACTTTTGCTCAGGCTGGTCTAAAACTCATGAGCTCAGGAGATCCACCTGCCTTGGCCTCCCAGAGTGCTAGGATTACAGGTGTGAGCCACTGCACCGGCCTACCCTCCTCCCCTTTTTTTGAGACAGAGTCTCACTCTGTTGCCCTGCGTAAAGTGCTGTGGCATCACAACTCACAGCAACCTCAAACTCTTGGGCTCAAGTGATCCTCTTGCCTTAGCCTCTCAAGTAGCTAGGACTACAGGTGCCCACCACAATGCCTGGCTAGTTTTTCTATTTTTAGTAGAGACAGGGTCTCACTCTTGCTCAAGATGGTCTCAAACTCCTGAGCTCAAACAGTCCTTCTGCCTCAATCTCCCAGAGTGTTAGGATTACAGACTTAAGCCACTGTGCCTGGCCTTTTGGAATGGGCTCTTCATAGGCTAGGCTGCAGCATCTTCTACTTTTTTTTTTT